>BGNK01004484.1:1147-53725 GCA_003297005.1 Symbiodinium sp. clade A Y106
CAGGGCGGGACCGGAGCCCCTCCAGCATTGCCTGGCGCGATACATGGTCGTAGGCGCCGACCGCATCGATGGACAGCACGGTCGCGCGTGGGTCCAACTCGGTAGCAGTGTGGAGGAGCTTGTACAGGCCCTCGGTGCCTGCCCGCGTGCTCAGCCCAAATTGGTACGGACCGCGGCCTCTGGATACTTGCCACTTGCCGTGACCGTCCCATGCTTCCTCGCCGGGCAGCTTGCCCACGTGCTGGACGCCCTCGTGGCGTTGCCCCTCGAAGGTGTGAATGGTTACTCACTGCCGGGCATCTCCCCATTTGCGTGCCGATAGCACCGCAGCATGGGTCGATGGTCCGGATTTCTCACTGTTGTTTGCAGCCGCCAGCTCCTCTGTACATCGCTGAGCACTGCCTTGTCGATAGCCTGCCGCTGGCCAATCGCTTGGCTGCGTGTGGGTGATGTCCATCGTCCACGCGGCAGGACACTTCTCTTTCGTCGCACAGTACGGGGGTCTTAGGTGCCCTCCTGGAGTTGCTAGTGGCCGGCTAGTGCTGTGTCGACGACCTGCACGAAGTCTTGGCAGATGCACGCTAGTGACGCTAGTGATCACCTGGGTGCCGAGTCCCGGCACCAGGCTGCCACCCCGAGGCGCTGCAGGCGCTTTGGCGTCGACTTTCGTGGGTCGCGTGAAATAGCGGATTACTGTAACTGTACGATGCAACATGCCATTCATAATACATGTTTCCAAACTCGGTGAGGTACTTAGACCTTGTTGCAGGGTGGGAAGCTTGTGACGTGAATGCTTGCAATTGCCTAGGTTCTGGTGCGGTGTGGCGGAAGGGCGCACCCCAAAGAGGCACAGTTTTGCAGCTTCTTTTTTCATTTTTTTTGTATGGTTTGTGCCAAGTCTTCAGAAAGCCTGCGCTGTAACATGCAGTTAGTACCATCTGTCCTGCAGCGTGTGTCCTGCCTGCAGCAAGCACGCTGGTTCAAGCTGAGCTTTCCAGTTTGTTGCGTAATTATACCGGAGCACCACGAGGCTCGGGTGTGCTCTCGGCCGCTGATGTCATTTCATGATCCGAATAGGGTGGGTGGATCTGTGAATCACAATCGCTGTCATCAGCTATGTGCGACATGTCTTGTGAGCTATGTTTGCCGTGCAGGTTGGTGGTGAAAGCATTTTCCCGACGGACGCCAACCAAGCATGGATGCGGATCAGTCGTTTGTTGTCTTCAGATCTCAACCTGGCATCAGAGATGTGGCGGCACAGGCCCCTCGAGAACCAGCGCGCATGAGCGCCAAGCACAGAAGCCAAGAAGGGGAGTCGTCCAACAATCGCAAGTGGTCAGCTTTGGGGTGTGCTGCGGTATGTGGTGCTGCGACCGTCCGACGGGCAAAGCGCGCACAGAAACGGCAAGTCAGCCGTCAAGTATACAAAGTTGAGATAGACGTCCCGGATCCGAAAGAAGTCGAAAAGGAGATTGAAACAATTGCAGGGCCCGCAATTTCAAAGGACTTGCAGCAAATCGGTCGTGTTGCTTCTGAGATGTTGCACTCGGCAGAAAAAGCACTGCCCAAAGTGACGCTTCCTTCGCTTCCCACGCTTCCAGCAGTTCCTCCAGAGCTGACAGCGGCCGCAAGACAGTTGGCCGCCAAAGTGGAGGCGGCGTTGGGCCCCAACCTGACGGACCTCAGCAAGCTGGCTGCCACTCATCTGCCTCCGGACATCGCCAAGGTCTTGCTGCATCCCCAGGTGCGGGGCAGTGGCCACACAGTGGAAAAGCGAAGAAGAATCTTAGAGAGAGAAGAGAGAGCGAGAGGTGGCACAGGGTGTGGGACCTCGCCGGCCCTGAGGTGCTGGAGCCGGCTATGATGCCAGCGGGCGTGGGCGCTTTTGTGGTGTGGCTCCTGGCTTTGCGCCGGGGCCCGCAGCCTTGGTTGGAGGACCTCAGAGTTTTCCTGGGCCTCAAGGGTTATAATATGACACGTTACGACGGTATGATGTGCATTTCATTTCGAGATTTTTTCGTGCAGCTGGTGGCAGGAGTTGCCTCGCGAGTACGACTATGGTCGCATCACTGCCTACTGGCAGCGCAGGCCAGCAGAGGGTAAGACAAGGATTTTGCAGTGTGCCCATAATGAGCTGAGGCCTTTGAAACTCCTCACCCGCTTCGTGGAGGCTGGCATCAAGGTCGGCGGGTTCCTGTTCGGCTTGAAGACCGACGAGCGGACGGGTGCGGAAGACAAAATGCGGCCGCAACGGGCGATCGAAGCCAGGGAGCTGATCACGGATCTCGGGGTGACTTTCATCAAGATCGCACAGGTTTGGGCATCTCGCCCGGACATCCTGCCCAAGGAGTCACTTGGCCGCACATGGCGAGAGGGAGCGACCGATGACCTGGCGTTTGCGGATGTCCCAGGTAGTTAGTTTAGGAATTTGATGCACATGTGAAGCCACTGCTTTCCACCTTGTGCCCAAGGCTTGTAAGTTCTTGCCTTTGTGGCTTAAGGTACTTGAAGGAGTACGAGAAGCTCTTGGAGCAGGCGGGGTCGTCGCTTGCAAGTTGGATGTGGTGGGGCTTCGGGTAGGATGCCAATCGTTTGTCAGCGTGTTCCAACGTAAGCGAACTTCCAGTGCTGAAGGGTGGGCGTGGGTTGGCACAGTTGCTTGCGAGCTGTACGCTGGCCCTTGCAACCACCACCGAGCAAACCACAAACATCCTTGCACTGCCAGAAGCCCTGCGAAGCCGAGAACCGGGCGGCCAGGTTCGGCCCTTCGGCCGTGACCTGGCGCTGGAGACCTTGCGAAGGAGGGTGGATGGCAGCAAGGCGGCCATCGACTTGAGCCCCGGACGGAATGAGGAAGCATAGACGAGACATGATGCGACCAGTGGATGTCAACCATTGCTGTATGGCTGTACGGTGTAGATGGTTTGCTGGTTGGTACGGGGTTCATGTCTTGTGTCAGGTTCTCGAAGGGTTTCACCGGAGTTGCCATAGTAGCCTGGAGGATGAGCTCAGTCAGTTGAAGGTTGAGAGGCCGAGTGTCCGCGTAAGGTTGCTATGTCTTCCCCGAAACTGTCCTCCCATGTACCCATTTAATTGCCCGCACAAAGCTGCTAACATCAAGTGTCTGCATGTATACAAGCAGGCATGCATGTATGCATACATGCATGCATGCCTAATTATGCATACATGTATACATATGCATACATCTGCATACCATGTATACATCTATGTACATAGACACATGTCTATGTTTCTATGCATACATACATACATGCAATGTCATGTGTACGCGCGTAGAATTTTGTAGAAGTGTGTTGTGCGCAGGCAGATAGGCTTCTGAAGCGGAAGGTTTGACGACCTCAGCGTCTTCGAGAAGCCCATCGCCTCTGCATCTGTGGGCCAGGCGGGTCGCTCAGCTCAGGTTTTCGGGATGTTTAGGGTATAGTGTTGAGGGTTCCGGGTTTAGGGCCGGGCCTCTGCTGAAGAACAGCGGGGGAGGCAATGCTGGCAGTCATCAAGTCCGGTTTCAAAAACAGGGCTTCGGGTACATGGCATGTGCTTTGGCTTACCTCCTCTGTTTCGCACGTGAGTCTTTGTGCGGAGAATCGTCTAGGACGAGGTTAACGGTTGAAGCTGTGATTAACTCTGTAAGCGCCTTGGATAGAAGGCACAGAAAGGCCCAACCTGATTATGACTTGGTCAGAACCCCACAGACCCCTCCTTGCCTCAGCGTGCCACGTGAGAGCCAAAAAGCCCTAAACCCTGAAGCCCGAAACCCCGGAAAGGTTTACAAGGCCGAGCTCTATGGGAAGACGGTGGCCGTGAAAGTGCAGCGCCCGGATGTGCGGGACCAGTCCACGCTGGTGCCTGGCCGAGTCTATCTTTCTATTTGTCTGTCTATCCCTCTGTCTATCTGCTATACAAACATGTCTGCATACATGCAGGCGAACATACATGCATCATACATGTATGCGTGCTTGCATGAGCACATACATGTACACATGCATGTATGCATGCATGCATGCATGCATACATGCCCCGAACATGTTTTTCTTCTGGTGTAAGATCCTGACAAAGCAGAATATGTCTGCAGCTACCAGGATGTACATATACGGGCAAAAGAAGTAGATTTGGAGAGCTCAGGACCTTTACGTCATCCGCACGGCCGGCTCGATCGGTTCTCTGCTGCCCTGGCCCTTTCTGCCGCTCTGCTTACTGATGCTTTCCGGACTTCTCAAGAGCCTTCGTCGTGTATGTTCGGGATGACGGCTGGCGGTCTTGCATGAGGCTGTTGAGGCTTCAAGGCTGTAGTGCAACTGCCCAGACCTATCCTTTACTTATCTTCAACGGTTGGAATCAAATCCGTGCGTAAGCCCCTCACCACCACGGGAAAGGAGGAAACGCGTGCTGGCAATTCCAGTCAGACCCAAAGCCACAGCGCCCTGCCTTTGAGGTCCACAGCCAGGCAGTCCAAGCAGCTCGTGGAGCTCATCGACCTCACTGCGCCCACTTTCATTCAGGAGCTGGACTACGAGGCTGAGTAGCTGCTTTTGGGGTGTGCTCGCAGGTCCATCTCTGTGCCTGTCTGAGACGTGCATAGCTTGGGTCTGTACCTCATGCCCATGGGCCCATGAACCGTGCCTGTTCGATCCTGTTTGGATTTGGCCATTTGGCGTCTGGGTTGAGTTGAGAAAAGGAGGGTTTCGGAGCCATGGCCCTGAGATCTGACAGCAACTGCTTCTGCTTCAAGCCCCGTCTTGCATCTCCGGAAGGTCGAGGCCGAAAACCAGCGCCGCTTTGCCAAGACAGTGGAGGATCTGCACTTCCTGCACTGAGCATCCGAACGCTGTCCCATGCCGTCACTGCTCTGCGGCTCTTCGGGGAGAGTCTCTTCGTCGCAGGACTGCGAGCTCATCAAAGATGCCGTTGCAGTGCCGGACATCGTCTTCGCAAACCGTAGCTCGGCTACAGCTGGTCCTTGTTGACTAAAATGCCTAGCGACGGGATGATCGCAGACTTCTTGTCCTTGAATGAGGTGAGGTGCTCGTCCAGGAGATTCCGCTGGGATTGCCTCGTGTCTCGCTGGTTTTTTCGATTGTGCCACGTTGAAGTTAGCATCAAGCGTGCTGAGACTACTTGGAAGTTCATGGGTAAAATAAGTGGAGATATGAGTAGGGCAACTATAAGTATAACCCATATTAGGGGACTTATAACCCCACTTTTACCTACCCATGAACCTCCAAGTACGCATGGCCCCAAGAAGACGCCGAGAGTTTGCAGGAGTGGCTGGATGGAAAGAAGTTGACGGAACCTGGTGCAGCCCAGGAGCAGGCATGAGCGCCTCTTGAGGGCTGCTATTGCAAACTTCGAGTCCATTCGCGTTCGCGTATGGCACCTTACGCACTGCCTGACTAAGCCAAGATGAATTCGGGCAGGCCAAACCCAAAAGATTTACCCAAAAAGGCGGGATGCAACAATGCAAACATCTGAGACCTTCGAATTGTGAATGCCGCGAGCTATGTACGCAATTTCCGCACTGGCAGGCTGGCCGTGTGGTGAAGCTTCTTTGGCTTAATCTGGTCTTTTTTTCATTGGTATGTTGTCGTGTGGCGCATTCATCTCCGTAGCATATCTGGCTTGTGTTAGGTAGACTTTAACGTCTCTTGGGCATTGTAGTCCTGGCTTCATGTACAAGTAGGGCCGAAAGTTTTCACGTGCCATCCAAGACGTCAGGCAAACCCTTCGAACCCTGAACTTTCTGTCGCCTTGATGGTCGGGCAGTCTGTGTTTCTCTGCCGTGACTCCGAGGCTTTTGCTGAACAGCTACATGGTCCAGTTCTTGGAAACTGGGTGCCTTGACTTAGTAGCAGCAGCTGCTGCTGCAGTAGCATAGCGGTCGTCGGATGATGATGATGATGTGGCGCTGGCCGTTTTGGTGAAGGAAGCCCACACGATCCTGAGCATAGGTATCTTCACGGCGACCCTCACCCGGGCAACTTCATCCTCATGGGCGTCCTGGCCGGCAGAGAGTCTCAGGGTGCAGCACACAGTGGCGAAGCAGAGTCTAAGTTGGCCTCTTAAGCCCAGAGACTCCAATATCCCTTAATCAAGGAACATACCCTTAAATCATCTTAGGATGCCTAGGTGGTTTAAGGGGATATTCCTTAATTAAGGGATATTGGAGTCTCTGGGAGCTTCAGATCCTGAAGTATCCATCACGTAGCTCTGGTCTCTGCCTAACAGCGAAAACGGAACTCGTCTGCCCCTTCGGCTCAGGGGATGGGCGGCTGGGGATCCTTGACTACGGCCCTTCATTCGCAAGCTTTTTTGAAAGGGTTCAGCGGTATCAAGCCACAGAGATTTGTGATGATTTGTGTGAAGGCCTTGGGCATGTCGGGTTTCGAGAGACTGTTGCGTCGACGGGGCATGTGATGTGCTGTGGGAAAGCAGCTGCCGCCCTGCACCCTTGTTGCTTCCGGCTGTCGGGGGTTCCGACTTTGTGCGGCCGTGCCGACGAAACACAAGAAGCTGGCAAGCTAGATGTCGAGGCCTCATGACCGAGATCAGTGCCGAGAAACGCCTCGCTTTCATCGAGTTCTTGATGCACCTGCCACGGCCTTTGCAAAAGGGTTTCGGGGTTGGGGAGTGTCAGCTGCGATTCGTTGCCATGTTTGTGGTTGTAGCTTTTGGGCAGCGAAGATTTTTTGCAGACTGTTGCGAAAGCTGCCCTTCCGTTCAATCTCTGCTGCACTGTTTGATTCCCAGGCAGGCGAAGGAGTACAAGAGCTGTCTCAACGACTTGAGCCTGGGCTTCGTTTTGGGAACTTGGGGTCGTCTGATGAGTCTGGGCTTGCGTCGGTACTAGGGACCGAGGGGAAGGGGGACCCATCCTGGGATTTTCAAAAAAGTGGTCCCAAGAGAGTGAGAGCCGCAGCCAAGGATCAACCTGGAGTTCTTCCCGCCGGCCCGGCACTGAGCTCCCAGCCCTCAGCCAGGCTTCGCTTGCTTCGGTTCTGGTTTAGGTTCTGGGTAAGGAAGTCCTTCCTAAGGCCCTGGCGGCTGACAAGGAAGCCTTGGACATCATCGTGCCGACCTTGGCAAACACCCTTTCGACACTCTACGAAGAGGGGGGCGACCTCAAGAAGAAGCGGGAGAAGCTGGGGCTGGGAGAAGCTGGGGAGTTTTGGGTGCACCCTCCGACCAAACTCCGGTCTTACTTCGACTCATCTTTTCGCAATCATACTGCCCATGCCCAAAGTAACGCACGCAGCAGGCAATTGGACATATTAACACCGGGGCAATCACAGCAAGTCGTAGTTGTAACAGCGGCTAGAGCCAGTACTGTCCGCAGCTGTGACGGTAACCCATGACGGCAACACTACGAGTCTGAATGTGTCGAAGAGGATGAGTGCGATGCTGCTGTTTTGTTGTTCCTAATAGCTCAAGGCAGACAGTTTAGAGGATCATGTTGCTCCAACGCTTCGGAAAAGGTCGCAGCACCCGAGTTGTTATACTCGCCCGAAGAAACTTGGACAGACAAGTTTGTTTAGGCTACCCGTTAAGTGATCGTACTTTAGCAGCATGACCGCAAAGCACACAGCATATTGTGGTCATGATGATGAGGATGATGGACACAGTAGTACACGGAGAAGTGCTGCACGGATCATTGCTGAGCTGAGATTTTCGAGTAGCACTGGTAAGAGCACTTTCAGCACTTGCAGCAGCAGCAAATAGCATGCTGCTCCACATCGGATGCTTGCTACATGCCATTAACATTTTAGCAGTCATGGCCGGCTTGGCAGTTGGGGCATTGTAGAGTTCAGATGGGACAGTGAGTAATGCAAATCGTACTTCGGGAACGTGCTATTCAGGATATTTCCAGTGATCCGATCTACGAGTAGGAGCAGTGACGGCAATCTCGCTAATGGCGGGAGCAACAAGAAACCCAACAAGAGAACCGATGTGAACAGAAGTAAACCGACAACGGGAACCGCAATCACGTTATCAAGAAGTCAGCTCCTACACACTGACTCGCACCAACAGCTGCGCCGGCACCCACGCCCACATCCACACCTGCACCAGCACCATCAGAAGCAGCATCCTCATCATGATCATCATATTAGCCTTCGTCATTTTCTTTTCCGGATCATGCTATACCTCATGGATTGCAAGACCCAAGAGCCCGAGAGCTTCAGCACGGGTTTCAGAGATAGGAGATGTTCGCGAAGCAGCGCGAAGAGATGAAAGCTGCTGGCAAGTTGGACGGCTTGCGGGAGAAGTGCCTTGTTAGCAGGGCATCTATCGACGACTTTGCTCGAAGGTGTTTGTGTCAGGCTGCAGCTATGAGCGTAGCAGGACACAGCCTGCGTGCATTTCGATTGGAGAGTCCTTTCCGGAACTGCATGCAACGCATTTGAGCTTGCACAATTCCTTCCGGCTCTTGCAGAAGGTATGGCAACATAGTCAGTGTGGGCGATTCGAAAGCCTCCTGGCCCAGCACCAGGTTGCAGGCCATCAGCAAGAAGTACTCCGGGGCTTTCCGGCTGCCGCCCTACTTCACGCTGATCCTGCGAGCTTTCGGCACCCTGGAAGGCGGGACAGCCTCGCCTCGCTGAGGAGTTAGCTCCAAAAGCACGCACGGTTTGATTTCATGACATTCTGCAGTATCAGCATGAACCTGAGCTCCTGGGGGATGTCATTTGTCAAAAGCATGAATTACCTTTTTCGTAAGAAACCGGGAGCAATGGCTGTCCCGAGGATTTGCTAGCTGCCGCCACCTCTGATCCTTTGGTTTCTCGAGGTTGACGCTTGCTAGCTTTACTTCTGTGGGACGTATGTTTCCACAATGACAGACGTGAGCCCAAAGATTTCGATTTATTGCGGTGCGAGCATCGGATGCTTTGTAGCTGTAACGTAAAGTTTGTTACCATTATCGTCGAGTGTTATCGCAAAACACACACACACAGACACACACACACACAGACACACACACACACAGACACAGACACAGACACAGACACAGACACAGACACAGACACAGACACAGACACAGACACAGACACAGACACAGACACACACACACAGACACACACACAGACACACACACACACACGCGCACACACACACGCACACACACGCACACGCGTATATATACATATATATATATATACATACATACACAGACATACATAATTACACTCATCATTCCATCCATCCACCCGTCATCCATGCATTCATCCGTGCATCCGCGCATGCATTTCGTGTATTTCTTTTTTTATCTGTTCATCCGTTCGATCATTCATTCATTCATTCATTCGTTCATGCATTGATGCATTCATACACCTTCACACACACATACGCATCTATCCAAATGCATATTCAACACACACACACACCCATACACATACATATACACACATACGCACATGCACATATACATACATGCATACATGCATTCATACGTATATACCTGCATATGTACATACATACATACATACATACATACACACACATACAGGTATACATGCACATGCACATACACAAACACATACACATACACATACACGTACACATACACATACACATACACACACATACACACACATACACACATATACACATACGCATCCGAGCGCACACACTCACACCCGCACGCACCTGGTCAGCAGTCTCCCCCCCTCCCATGCGGTATTCCGATAGCAATGCTTGCACAATCAAACACACCCAGAGCGGGGCAATGTAAGCAGCACGTCCACATCTACAACAGAAGGCATGAGCGTAGGTGGCAACTGCAGCGTGGCAGTAGGGACAGGCCGAAAACCAAGCTTGGGGTTTGTGCCGGAGGTCTTGGATTGAAGACCAACGAGAACTTCGCCATTGTCAAGGATGTGTGACGGGCTCTCCAGGGCCTATTTTTGGGCGCGTTTGAGGGGGCATCCGCGGGAGGTACTGGCTGGGAGTTGTTCGCTTCTGCGCGGTCTTGAAACATCAGATTAGGCTGAGTCTAGGATGGCCTCAGGCGTGTGGTCAGAGTTGTTTTGCTGTCGGATTTGGTGGACCTGGCAGGAGTGCTTCCCCTACATCGCCAGGCGCTTGATCACTGACGATAGCTTCCGAATGCGGGAAGCTTTGAGGCACGGCCATGCACTCCAGGGTTCAGGATGCTTCCCGGAGACTGGGACAAAATCGTGCAGTTCTGTGTGCAGTGCTGGGCCACAAAAGCCGGGTGTGGGCAGGTCCTACCTCTACAAGGGCCGATCTCGCATCGCCGTGTCGCGCATTGACGAGCTCGCCACCGGGTTCGGCAACTTCACCAATCTGATGCGCCTCGTTTGCACAAGCCGCAGAGAAATATGGGTGGTTTCCGGCAGTTGGGTGAAATTTGAGGGATGAGTTCTCAGTCTCGGCTTTTTGCTGCACCTGACCAAGGAAGGGGAGCCGGACGGAATCTGCGGCAGCCGGTGGGATCCAAATCGAGAAGAATGGCACCCATGAGCAGAGCAACGGCCAGAGCAACGGCCGGGTGCGCGAGGCCGGGTGTGCCTTGCTTTCCCAGTTTCGATGTGAGAAGTTCGACGAACGTCTCCTAAGCATCTAAAGCTCTGCAGGTCGATTCGGCCACGCGGGAGATTGCAGAAGTGGTCTTCTCCCCAGACGGCAACTTCCTGCAGGACCTGCTGATCGAGGAGGGTGTGGCGGCCATCGATGCACTCTCCCGTGCCTCGCTGGTAAGGCTGATTCGAACCCTGGGGCCCTTGGCGCTTCCTCTAGCCTTGCCCCTGAACTTCTTGTTGGGTGGCGCCGACGACCAGCAGCTCTTGAGCAGGGAAGACAAGCAGTCGCTGCTCGTCCTCCGGCGCATCACGGAGCTCGTGGATGCTGGCCGCCGCCCAGCCGAGAGCGACGAGGCCGAGGCTGCCGCGGACTTCGGCGAGACGGTGCGGAGCCTGCAGAGGCTGCAGCCCATTGCCCAGGGCCTGCTGCCGTTCCCTGGCGCTCTTCTTGGATTCTTGAGGTTCCTTGAGGCCTTGAGGGGTGGTAACTTAAAGGCCGCCATGCGCCATGCACCGCCCAGACGCCCAGGTCCATCACTCCGGGTGCCGCGTCCTTTGCGGGTCGCTTCGCCCGGCAACTGGCGCGGCGTGTGCTGCTGCGCCTGGCCGACGACGTGGAGCGCAGGGCAAACAACGCCCTGCTTGTGAACTAGAACCACGCTCGCTCCACTGCCACCCTTCTCTCTGGGTAGGAACACCGGAACTACCAGTAGCTTGCACGCGCTGTCACCCTGTTCTGGTTGGTCAGACGTTCCTACCCAGAGGGTCGTTTTCGTTAGCCAAAGTAGTTGACACTATGGCCCGGGCTCGCTCCGATTCGCAGCCGCCTGGGCCTGGAAAGGTTTCCATGTCATGGCTCCATGGCATCTGTGGCCACTTCTATGAGGATGCTTTTCATGCTTTCTGGATGTTTTCGGGAGTGAATGAAGATGTCGGAGCCTCCTTCGCCTCACTTGCAGCAGCGATTTTCTGGCGACCAGCAGTTTAATCACTCTCTCGGGGTGTTGTCCCCGGATTTTCAGCTTGGCGTGCATCCGCCTCACCTGCACGGAGAAAGGGCCTGGGACTGAACGGAGCGTCTGCTAAGGCACTGCTTGCAGCGAAGCCTCGGAGAAGCGCAGGGGGAAGGAGAGATGAGAGACGGAAGTAGTCAAGGCATATCTGCGAAACATCACTCTCGGGGGAAGGGATCAGCGAAGCCGCCAGTGTAAACACACGGTGCGAAGCCTCGCCTTCTTGCCGTTTTCTTGCAGCCCTCAGCCTCAAGCACCCCAACCCTCCCCACTCCCCCGACCCTAAACAACCCCACGCCTGGATTGTCCGAGTGTGAGCGCCGAAACCACCCCACCCCAAGTTCTACAGTCCTGAACCCGGAAAAAATAGAACCCCCAAACCCTCAGCAAAATCTAGTTCGAGGCTCCGCAGGCTTCGCGACGATTGAAGCAGCCGCCTCGATCCACGTTTGTCTGCTTTAGTAGGACTTCGGGGAATCGGCCAAGTTTTGCACAGGCTGTGCCGTTTTCCCAGGGGTCCAAGTGTGTCGAGAGCTCGCACATAGTAACGCACCAGTGACGCTTCGCTCGAGGTTTTCCGACTTCGCCGACCAAGTGGGGCTCTGCCAAGAGCCGGGCAGCAACACTTTGCCCGGCTCCCGGAGGACCCTAAGAGTTTCAGGACATGTGATAACGGTTTGGAATCAGACGCCTCGGGTGTGTGGCGTCCAGTTTCGGGTCTTGCGAAGGTGACGTGCCAACAGTGACGCCTCCACTCCAGTGAGTCGCAAGCAAGATCGGAACCTAAGAACTAGGAGATGCCCTTGTAAATGACTAAGACAACAATTTTGTCTCTGAGTCGAGGCTGTGGCTCATAGCGCCTGGAGCCCCGGCTCCGGGAGACGGGAAGTTGTGAGTTCAAGAGTTTCGCTGCGGAGTTTCGGGGCATGGACCATGGCCCGGGACAGTTTCGAACAGGGCATGGTGAGTATCGATCTCTCGCCATGGTCAGCTTCAGACCCAGGCCTGCAAGAATCGGACTGAAACTGAACACCCCGTCCGCCCTGAACTCACAGACCCGCGCCCTGCTGGGCGCTGATTCCCGAATCTATGGGCACCCCCGAAAAGCGACATCCCCAAGAAGAATTCAAGGACTCGTGATCACTACCACGTGCTCATTGTGTCTTGTCAACGCTGACCATGAAATTGTAAGCTCAATCTCAGAGTAAAAACAAGACCTCCAGTTCTCAGAGGCGCCCGGGTACCGCCAGCAAAACATTTTTCCGAGCAAGGGACGTCTCCTTACAAAGGTAGGGGTTTGGGTGTGGCCGGCTTCCCAGCTGAGGAGCAGAGCCTGGGTTCAAAAAAGAGAACTGGAGAGCCCAGCTTGCCGGCATACAACCAAAGCCCGTGCTGAAAAAAGAGAACTGGCGTACCTCGTTCAATTGGCATGCCATTCTGTGCAGTACTTCCTGTTGAGTTCTTTTCTCGCGAATCTTTCCACCTTGAGGGAGAACCTTGCAGTCGTGTCCTGGCCAAAACCGTTGAACGGATGTGTGCGGAAGAGTTTGTCCGGTGGACCTGGGCAAGCGGGCACCGAGAAAATGTATAAGGGAAGATATCGCCTGAGTCCTGCTCACCTTGAAAAGACGGGTTTTCGGGGCTGCGTGAGAGTCTCCCTGGAGAGGCAGCACATGCTGGAGCTCCCCCTGCCCCCTCAATGGCCGGAGCCCGAGTCGGAGGCGGAATGCTTGGATCCATAAGTCCAGTATGTCCCAGTCTCCGGTCTCCCGGCGGGTGCCTGCGGAACGGTGTCAAGACACCTGGAGAGAAGACTTTGAGATGCCAAGCAGGTCCATGGAAGAAGGCTATATGGGGCAGGGAGCTCATCCTGAACTGGCCGTCCTTGTCGGGCTCTTGCAGTGCTCACCCCACCAAGGCAGATCTACTTCTTCAACTGCGTTGCGGGAGAGACGCCTGCGGCTGAAATTGCATGTGCGGTTGCATGGACTACTGACGACGGCATGTAAGTCATCTGGGGTTTCCGACGGGTGGCCGGCATTGCTTCAGAGAGCATTGCGAGATTGCGACATAGCAGATGGGCCAGCTGCATGAAGGCTCGATCGATGACACTAATCTGAGAGGGATCGAAGCATTAGCAAGACACATCCGTCTGAGCGGCCACCGATCCGCTGCCGCCGACTTTGCGAAGGCAACGGTGATAGGAAGTATTCAGAGAGCTCGTCCGAGCTCTGTGGATGGCTTTCCCTGACCCTGAGGTATGCCTTTCAGAGATGCCGAAGAAGCCCAAGAGGCCCTGGCGGCTGCTTCAGCGCCTGGAAGGCGAGTCCGCCGAGGTTGTCGCGCCACTCGGCCGTCCAAGACAATCAGCCTTCTTCTTGCGCATGGCTCGCAGCCTTAAGAGTTGTCCGGCAGCTGCCTGGCATCGATGGGGGTATCCTTGGAAGCCTGTTGCGATGCGGTAAGAATCTCAGCTTCGGACGTCTCTGCCCGAGGCAAACGGTGGAGGAGCTAACCCGAAGGCATCTGCTGTCAGATCCGCGCGATGCAACCTCGGCCATCCGGGCTTCAGGAGCCTCCAGGAAAAGCTGAAGTCAGAACAGATCTGTCCCGAAAAAGGGTGACGTCGAAACGAGGACGCCGCTCCCTGTGGCCCTGGGCGCTTTGTCTGCTTCGCGATCTGCCGAGTGGCGCGCGCCTGGAGCCCTCGGTCATCGCCTTCTCCGCCGCGATGAGAGCATGCATCCCGGCAAGGGGTCGCACGGGAGGTTAGGTTACCATTGGGTCCGGTCGGATGCGAGGAAAAAAGGAAGGGGGGGAAAAGTTAGCAGAGGGCACGCCCATCGGCTAGATGGTCTTGCAACCAATACCCCCCCCACACTTTTACACCTATATCTATATTCCATAAGCCTAGTCAAATAGGGGATTTCTAAAGACCATCCTTCCAATGGGCGTGCCCAGGTTGATAGAATTTATGGGTTTTTGGGGGTGATTCGGGGCTTTGGGTCGTAGAGTGACTCTTTTCGTCAATCGCAGTCTCCCGAGAACCCTAGTAAGTTTGCAATATTGGCGAGCCCATGACTTGGATCCGAACTTAAGTAAGCTGTGTCGTTGATCGAGCCATGGTGTGGAAAAACAAAACCGGTGCGAAACTGTGCCTGTTCCTAGCCGTGGGCTATGCGGGGGAATGAAAAGGTTGTGTTTGGGCAGTTGTTGCTTCCCGCTCGTGTTTGCATTAGCCCCTTCAGGTGGGATTGCATTCCACTGTGTGCAGCGGTCAGCACATGCATCGTGACAGCACCGGAGCGAGTGTCAGCAGATGTGTCTGCGCAGGAAGCTGCTCAGACCTTTGTCCAAGCCGTGGCTGAAAACAAGGACTTCCTGGTGTCCTCAGCGGGGTTTGGAGTGTCTGTCGCATCCGCCGTTTGGACTTATCGGCAGGTTCAGGAAGCAGAACGAGCCACAGCAGAGGCAAAACGACAGGCAGAAGAGGCGTTCAAGCAGTCCGATGAGTACAAGGTCGCGCAGTCGCCAAGTTCATGAAGCCTTGCATCCCGAAGATGCCCAAGCGCGAGGTCATCCACAGGAAGGTCATGCACGCCATCGCCGACAGGGTCAAGACATGGGATGAGCATGCCACAATAATCAGCTGCCGCTTCCAGACTGGCAAGACCGTTGCGGTGGAGGAAATCCTTCGTGGTGCACAGGGAATCTTCAAGCACGCTGTGAAGGATGAGCACTGGGAAGAGAAGCTAACCTGAAGGGACCGGCATGTTTGAGACTGTCCCTGTCCGTGTGAAAGCAGAGTTGGCGAAGTTGGCTGACCCCATCACCAAGACGCCAATCATACTGATTGAAGTCCCGCGCACCACAACCTAAGGCAGGGGACCAAACTTAACCACCATTGCCCCTCAAGCTCACTAATCCTTACCCTGCTCTGTTCGCGCACGTATGGACACCATTTCTTCGACATCGCACTAGATTTGAAAATGAAATGCATTCTTTGTTCCCGCTAAATTTTTAGCATCAGCCACAGTTGATTTCTTAATTAAGGGCGCTTAACTCTTCAACCATTCCTTCAATTTCTTTGTAGTTTCTTAACCTGAAGAAGAACAATTGACGACTATTGACACGAATACTTCCAGACAGGGCTTTGAACTTTTGTGTGCTTGTTATGATGTTGATACTATTGTGACGACCGCGCACATATAACTGATAATTTCTTGTGGTCGTTCTTCTTCTGGTATTCAATGACGTTTGTGCTGTTGCTTTATCACCTTCTCTAGTTCTTCTGGTATGTATTCATCAAACAGACACTTTTCTTTCTCTAAATTAACCTATAAATGATCCTGAATGTATCTTTTAACTGGTAACCAATTGCTATCAACTGAAATTGAAGGACTCCAGATATAGATGCGTTCAAGGACATCCCTGTAAATGTCTAGTACCATTGACTGTAATAGGATGCCCTTGCCACTGCCTGATGGTCCTATTATTGTTCGACTACATGGTAGTTTCGGTGCTATTTCATATTTAGGTTGTTTAACGTCATATTCTTTAACATTAACTGGTTTGACTATAGGTGTAATCATTATTACTATTACATATAAAAAGTATATGACTTAAATATATAATGGATAAATACATAGAAGTAACAAATGAGATAGAGAAATTAGATGAAGTAATAAAAACTCCAAGATATAGAATGTGTTGCCATGGTCTGTTGGAGTTTCTTAAGGCAGTATGCTATTATCTTAAGAATGCTAAAAAACAACTAGTTAATGTAAATGAGTGACTCATAAAACTAGTGATACATCAAATGACAGTAACGGAAGAGATAAAGGTCTCCATATTGATAGAAACAGGTTTTCATTGTATCCCCTGTCGTTGTAAAAGGCAGTTTTATCATAAGGAAACGAAGACAGTTTAGGAAAATAATACAGTTACAACAGATACTGTTATTATTAAAAGAAATATTCAGTTTGGTGGTAACGGACGTCATACCAATCCAGATGCTATTTTCAAAGATGAAGATCGATTCCAGGCAGGTAGTACACCTGAAGAGTTTGAAGAAAGATTGGAAAAATGCGAGACAGACATAACTGAAATTAAAAAAGGATGTTGAGGATATAGCTAAAAATGATTTACATAAACCGGATCAAAAAAATATATAATATATTGACACAGTACAGTGCAAATACAGTCGCCCAGACCGAATTGGAAGAAGGAGAAGAAAACCCCCCGAGAGCCCCTATAAAGCCTATGGACAGAGAAATGGAAGTACCTGATACATTTGGCTTAATTTGATACACCTAAGATGTACCAGCTAATTAGTTTGTTTGGCTCGTTAAGTCTTGAGGAATATGGATATTTCATAACATTTCGTTATGCTATGATGTATTCTGTCACCTAATTATATGATGCTTGTTATGTTTCGAGCGGTGAAAGAGTTCAAAGAACAACTTATTGAATGCAAGAGGTGCAAAAAGGAATATCCAAGTAATAAGTTTATCATAATCAGCAATCAGACGTACGCATCAAACTGTAACTATTGCAGGGAAGACTTAAGGAAGGAAGGCGATAGGAGGAAGATACAACAGATACTACACGCGCGTTAAAACTTTGAAAACTTTTAATCTAGGTTTGTTTTTATGAGCGATTGTGCGTCAGAAGTGAAAAGCCCAATAAAGAAGTTGAAGGAAAAAGTTGCGGAACCAAAAGAATTACTTAGCAGTCTTGTTGAAAGAAGGAAAATATCAATCCTAACAAAAACCCGCTATTACAGATGCTAACTCTAATAATCGTAGGAGTGCCTATAGAAGCAAACTTAATACTAAAGACATTAAGCAACCCAAGGAAGAAACACTGAGATGTTACAATGTTGTATATGATGCCGATAAGAATTTTTTTTTATTTTTGAACCACTCAAGGAAAACACATTTAAAGAAATAACGACAATAAATATATTAGTGTGAAAATGAGTGATACCGTAAGCGAAACTAGTTCTGATATGTCCAAACATTGCTGTAAATGTGACTTAAATGATAGCATTGGCTACGTAAGGTCGATCACTAAAGATTGCCGAGAATGTCAAAGAATGATATTTTGCTTGAAGAACACAATAAGACTAAACTTAGCTGAAGATGTGTATGACTTAGTTTGTAGTTTGTTTTCGTGTTCCAAGCAAGTGTAGCAAGATACATAGTGTTATTGACGAGTCTATTGAATACTGGAACTTTCATTCATTGAACGACCTTCAAACATTGTTTTTCATCAGACATAATACATACCCGTCTTACGAGTGTATTTAAAACGAAATAAACAAGGACAACCATAAATACACGATTGAAATGCACAGCAAGCTGACTTTACTGTATGATAAACTTTCCAATGTAGAGTTTATACACGACATGAAGTATGACGTTTGTAAAAACAACCTTGACGAATTACATGACTACTTCAACATACTGGCAAGTGTCATTTGCTACTTTATGGATACTAAACACGCTGGTGCACATGAAAGTCATCATTATCTTTGTGATTACGACTTTGGGTTTACTATCTTGTTACAACTGAATGAGGACTGGTTCAAAGAAGATAGCGAAACTGAACTGATGATGACGATAGTGAAATTTAGGTAGCAATAATTAATACAATAATATCAAGGAAATATTGTATTGATTATTTTCAAGCCCAATTCTACGCCAAGTAGGTTCGAATAATTCAAGGAACAGCGCATTTAACGACAAGAAGACTTTTATATTTTAGGTCATGAACAGGAAAAAGTGCAAATCTTAGAAATCTTGTAGTGCCACCAAAAAGTTATCAGAGTTTGGTGGATTTAAGACTTGTAACAGATGCCGTGAGGCAAAGAAAGAGGGAAGGTAGGGAAGAATATAACCTAGTTAGAAGACAAGAAAGAGAGAAACTGAGCAGGTTTTGCGAAGAGTGTGGGCGAAGAGTCAAGCACGAAAGTTGGGATGTTCATTCTTACTTCGGGATGCATCCAAATTCTGAACTATACAACTTGCGAGAAGAACTAGACACAAAACTGAGAGAGTTGAGCGAACAAGGGAAACTTACAGATGAGATACGAGAAGAGAAATATGCTGAACACAGAAAACAACAACACAAACTCTACAAAAAACTACATAAGATGTTCCCAGACAAAATCACATTAAGAGACCCACAGCACCAACACGAACTCGTGAACACATAGAATACCTTGAATCATTACAACCCCTTGATGTTATTCAGTAATTGATACAACATAATAAAATTATGTTGTATCATCTACTGCCCCCAAGCCCTGAACGCGAAGCATTGTCCCACAATCCACCCAAAACCCCATAGGTTCTATCAACCTGGGCACGCCCATTGGAAGGATGGTCTTTAGAAATCCCCTATTTGATTAGGCTTTTGGAATATAGGTGTAAAAGTGTAGGGGGGGGTATTGGTTGCAAGACCATCTAGCCGATGGGCGTGCCCTCTGCTAAAAGGGGTGGGGTCTCTGGTCTCTTGGCTCGGAGCTTTGTATTGGCGAGGGTGCTTGTGCTTCGCCCATGCGCTCGAGGCGAGAGCGGAGGCTCCTGGCTGCAGACGCTGCAGCTTCTGAGGCCGGGCTCGGGGCGCCGAGGGGTCACGGAGTATCTGCATCCGCTTTTGTGTGTGTGTGTGTGTGTTTGAGGCTGCTTGCGTGTTTTTGAGTGCTTTTTGGGGCATGGATGGCTTGGCCCAGACTCGCGACGCTTGTGCTGATCAGGTCTGGCCGAGAGGGGGAACTTGCGCTTGACGTCGTGGCCTGCGGAACTGTGATGAGCAACTTTTCTAGACAGGAAAGGGAGTGATGAGCACTTTGAGGCCTTCGTACCGGAGTCGGCGGTTCACTAGTCTTGGCAGTGAAAGCGGAGGACTCTTTGCCCTGCATGGCCAGGTAGCCTCAAACGCGAAGAGCCCTGGCCGCTCTCCATCGCCTTCATCGTCGAGATGGAGCAGACTGGGTTTGGGCAGGGCAACTTTGAGAATGAATGAGAATGCCGAGCCTGATTTGCTCAATGAGAGAGTGTGTGCTAAGGCGTATAGTAGCGAGAGTCGTAGTCGTAGTTTCGAAGCGTTCCGCAGTAGCTGTGGGTTTTGAGTCACAAGGCTTCGTTTTCTTGTCAAGGGCTGTCTAATTCTGGGCGGCGGATTTTGTTTGGTTGCATTGCAGAGCAGAAGGGAAGGGCACCTCAAACCGAAAGTGCTGGAAAGTCTGAGGTAGGGGATCCGGATTGCCTCGGCCCGACGTGGCATGCTACACTGCTGCGATGGACGCTTGCACATCTTGGTCCGGGGCTCTGGGCGTCCTGGGGCAGGTGTGGCGAGAACAAAACTTGTTTTCCGGTTCAGCTCCAGTGTGGGGCTCGGGAAAGAAGCTTTTAGAAGCTTTTACCCTCAAGACTGTCGGGTTTTGGGAGAGGTGCGGGCAAGACAACTGGAAGTGGATCCTGTACTGCTGAACTCTGCACACTCTTGCTGCGCTCGCGGGGATCAGTGGCACCGGGTGCTGTCCGCCACGGAGACCCGGCGTCCGGGCCGGCGTGCCCTCACCGGGAACATCTTGGGAAACGCCTTGAGCCAGGCCGGCTTCTGGGAAGCTGGCTGCTCATGGCTTTCGGAGGCCCAAAAGTGGCAGCTGAAGCCGGACGTTGTGACCTACAGTGGTCTCTTCTGCAACTGGTCACAGAGTCTCCGTCTCCTTGCAACCATGCAATCAGCTGGGATCCGCTGCAACGTCGTGGCGCTGACCAGGGCCGTCGCGGCTCTTTCAAGCAGGCGGCCCTTGCTTGAGTTGTTAGGGTTCTCACTCATGACATGGATCCTGCCATGGGGTTTCGCGCACGGTTCTCACTTTTCTCCGAAACTCCCACACACCTCCGCCCTCGGATCTGCAGGTGGCAGGTGGGCCTGGCAGTGGTGTCGCAGCTGTGGGAAGGTCGCCTGTTGTCCGACTCCCGGTTGAGATTTAGGGGTCCAAGTGGCTTCCAGGGTGTGTTCTGAATGAACCTGGAGTTTTTCCACATTAGCTGACCCTAGCTTTGGACAAAGATCCCTGTTGTCTAGCAGTGATGTGAGGCCTCGGTTTCCTCCTGCGGCTTGTGAATCCAAACAGCTTGGTCAGAGTTTAGGACGAGGGCCTGGCGCGATCTCTTCTGGCTTCGTGCAGTGGAGGCTCCGGCCAACAATGAAGCCGTTTGCGACTGGAAGCTACACTGGTATTACTACTATTACTCCTGCTACAGATTTCATTCGCTGTAATCAAGAAGACGAACTACATTGCCCTTCATCCAGATGCCGGCTCCCCGAACTCCGCAGCACTTTCCTCCAAGCACCACCACTGCACTGAACTCAACATCGATTTCAGAAGCAAGGCTGTCCACAGTTCCAGGCTCAACCCTAAACATCCCTAAACCCAAGAAAGCTGGCCCAATCTTTACCGGCTTCTTCTTCACGAGGCCTCATCTGGCCGATCCGAGTTATGGGAGCAGAAGCCTTGAAGCCAAGTCCCTTTGGAGGTCCTGAGCTCGTGCTGGGCCTCCTGCAAGACTTCCAAGGGCTCCGAGTTGCCACCTCGGAGGCCCTGGGCAAGGATTCGGAAGGATCTGGATTTTTTTTAAAGTTTAGAGCCTAGGGCCTAGGGATGTTTAGGTCGACTTGAGTCCAGCAGCAATAAGGGATGCCTGGGGCAGCTCCTGGTTTAAAAGCGATGTTTAAGGGCTTCACGTGCTTGCAGCCGAGGCATTCCTGAGACTCAGCGTAGATGAACACTAAAATACTGCGGATCTTGAGCTCGCATTGTGGTATATGGTTAGGGGTGCCTAATGTTGGGATCCTTATAATAAGGATCCTACTATTCAGGGTACTATATTGGGGTCCCCAAATTTCGGAAACTCCCATATCTTACTGTGTTCGTCGTAGTCTGCTGCCTGTTGAATGTGCCGTAGAGTGCATGTGCCCCTAGTTTGACCTTGCCTGTTGGAGGCTGTTTCTTCCCAGGCTCTTGCGAGGCCCGGCATCACAGAATACTGCGGCCCCAGATGCTGTCAGAGTTATAGGCACCCCGAATTCCAAAAAACGTCGCCTACTAATCTTGGAGAGCCTGATTCTTGCCCGCTTTGTGAGGTGCTGGGCACCGCTGTTCAGAGCTTGGCACGGCAGGAGCGACCGCACTGAGCTTCTGTCAGGGCGTGGGGGTCAAGTAATGGCCGCTGCTGATCATAAACAGGCTGGGAAACTACAGACATCTATGGCCAAGGCTTAAGCTTGAGCATCTTTCGTTCACGTAGGTGACCGAGAACGTACTTGGAGCAAAAGAGGGGTTTGCAACCATGGCAGTTCACGTGGTGGAGTTTGTTTCGAGTTTCCCACGAGGTGTGCGAGAAGAACTCCACCTGTAGCCTTTGATTTCGAGAGAGATCGTTGCATTGCCTGATCCAGACCATCTGCTGACAACCTGAAAATTTACAAGCGCTCTACCATCCGATAGACTGAGTTTTTGAAAGGCACATACACTACGGCGTGCTAAGCCAACTAAGTTTATATGACCTCAGCCGCCACATCGACCTTACATTCCCATTTTCCCGTATTGTCATCTGCCAACAGAGGCAGTACGTTTACGGCTTCGCCGCTGCTCGAGAGTCCGAGGGTGGGGTTCGGGGGTTGGAAGACCACTGCTAGTCCCAAGGGTTGGATCGTGAGTCTGCGAACATACAGCGTATATCGCTGTTATGCCTGAAGACCTGCATAGACTCGAGATGTTCTTCCCCGGTGAGAGGGGCCCGCAACCTGGCCAGGCGCAGTGGCAGCTGGCCACGACTCTCGCCGAGCGTCTTCAGGGGCCGTTCCCCGGTCCAAAAGATTGAACCCTAAACCCTAAACCCTAAACGAGCTGACACGAGGTTCCGTTCCTTAGATTCTGAGGCCGTTGCTGGCCGGCCTGAGCAGCTTAATCCTGATTCGCGGAGAGGATGCAGCTGATGCATCCTGGCCAGCACAATGCTTGCAGGTGCATGGTTCAAGGCCGCTTCCCGAGGCATGTAGAAGAGTAGTTGCAGTTTTCCAGCAGTGCGCGCCGCAAACATCGTGTCTTGGCAGGTCCTGGGGTAAACACGACTGAGACTTTTAAACACCTTCTTCCTGCCGGAACGGAATGCTCCGTTTGACTTCCCCTAGCGGCATACTATCATCAGTAAGTCCATGGTTCGTGAACTCAACACAGGACCAAGACATGACCTGTCGGACCAGAGCACAGCTACTACAGTACCGATCGTCCCGCAGTACTGGCTGCCCGTCATGACAACAACAAGACCAGTACTGATACAGTGCGGATGATATGCCCACCGGTTGTCGTCACAGTATGTCGTAGTGCGACTGATGATCAGTGGCTGGCTAGTTTGTAAGAGCCATTGCCAAAGCATGAGGTGTAGGACGATGCTACCAATGCAGATGGCCAGTTAGTCGTATATAAAGCACAAAGGAGCTGTGTCGTCAGCAGCCGCTTTTCTGGACGAAGGTCGACTGGGCCCTCTCTTGGCTGCCGGCCCTTCGGAAACGGCGGGTGATGCCGGACGAGCGGGCTTTTGCACTGTGTCGTAAGTTAGGGAATCCCAAAGCGGCGGGCGCGCTAAGAGCTAAGAACCATTCGTTCCTGTCGGCCCAGGGTGGAAGGCTTGAAGACGGAGGTACCACAGGAGCATCGCTAATCGTGCTAGACCAGTTCTGGGCTTTCCAGTTCGCAATGTGTGCCATATTGCTGTCAGCAGTGCCCATCTGCAGAATCCGAGGTGTCTGCCCTGTCTGTTTGTGAGCGTGGTGGCCAGTGGTGGAGGGCCCTTGGACTGTTGTACCTCAGCCGGGCAACGAGGTTTTTGTTTCTTCGGCCCACAGCGTAAACTATGATCCTTGTCCCAAGCTTAGCTTCTTGACCGGTTTGGGCTCTGGTCGGGGCGTCGGGAACACAGTCTTATTTGGTTCTCTTTCTCGCTGTGGCCTTTGATAGACGGTGCGTCTTATGGGTTCTCACAGATCCGTCCGCCTGGCCTATCTCCAAAGCCAGGTGCACAACATCTTGTTTGATTGATTGGACTCCAAAAACCAATCTCTGAGAAGCAAAGCAAGGCAGGACATGGCCAGGCTACGTGTGCCGGCGGGCAGGTGCAGAGGGGAGGGGATTCCACATGCATCCCCAAGCCATAGTCTGTTTACATTCAGTGGGTTTCGAGACGGAAGTTCAGCTGTCGCACGTGTGTTCCTCCGTGTCAATGCTCTAATGGTTCGAAAAAGATGCGCCAGTTGGGACAAGCTTGGGCGCGGAGGTTTGCTGCAGCCGCTGCGGTTGGCGCAATGGAAAGTGCCCGGCGCTGGCGAAGGGCACTGTCCTTGATTCAAGGAGTTCAGAAGGCCAGGGGGCCTTCTGAGATGGGCCAGGAGATGCCAGGAGCCAGACTATTACAGAATGGGTCGTTTCGAGCCAGGACGGAACGGCGCTCTCCGTGCCGGCTGTGAATGCTGCAGCGGCAGCGTGCGAGAAGGCCAGCATGGGCCGTTCGAGTATGGCTGACTATACTTGGTAAGAAGCAATGTCGCCGATCAAACTCGTACCTAGGTCTCACCTCCTACCGACCACGCACCAAGAACCTCGCCGCACATGTCGGAGAGTGGGAGACACCCGAAGCCCTACACCCGAAACTCTCTACCCCCAAGGCACAAAACTCTAGCCCTCAAACCTTTATCCTGAACCCTAGCCTGTGCCCTAAAACCGAAACCCTAAACCTTGAACCCCAAAACCTAAATCCTTCATGAAATGCGGGCTCGTCCTTGCTAAGTAGGAGGGAAAAAATCCTTCATGAATCGGTGCCAGTGTGCGAGTCGAAACCCTAAAGCCAGGTCCTGAGCTTGAGCTTGTCCTCGTCGTTTTTGGTACCGGTTCTATCGCATCTTGACTTCTAATCTGGTTAATGCTACGCTGAATGGATCTAGTTTCGGTCGGTCGTGGGACAATGTTGCCTGCGCTTTGAGGCTCGACTTAGGTGTAGTCTGAGGCTTTGAGGCCTTAACTTGTGTTGTCTTGTTGTTCGCTGGCCTGAGTCGAGCTGCCCCTGTAGTCCCACAGAACCTAGAACCCTGGGCCTTGATTAGGGTTCCTTTAAAGGGGTCCATAAGGGTTACTATAAGGAACCTGAGTAAGACCTCGTCTGGCCTGTCCGAGTTGCGAGAGCGTAGGGCCTAGAGTCTGCTGGAGCCTGGAGCAGAATAACAATAACAGTAATAACACTAGCAATAACAATAATAGCAATAACAACGCTCCGACATGACGTAAACGCGCGCCGCGCACATACCGATTCCATTGGTTTTTACAGCATTTCGTAGGCTTCAACTGCCGAAAACATCGGTGGGGTCGGTATTTGGTGCTTCTNAACGCTCCGACATGACGTAAACGCGCGCCGCGCACATACCGATTCCATTGGTTTTTACAGCATTTCGTAGGCTTCAACTGCCGAAAACATCGGTGGGGTCGGTATTTGGTGCTTCTGGATTTGCACGTTTTCGGAAGTGGCGAATACATCGGTATTTATAGGTTTTTCTTGGCTTTCTATGTTTGAAAGGACACAAGATATGGCATCGTGAGACAAGGACAGATCTTGAATCCGTAGCCTTATTTTGGAAAAAAAGCTCTAAATTACAGCACATCGCTTTACGCAGGAATTTATGTTTGGCTCTGTTTTCGTTCTTCTGCACACGTTTTGCAGGGTTTTATGTGCTTTCCATGACACAAGATTTGGCATCCTAGTACAAGTACAGTTGTTTCATGTGTAGTCTTTTCATTCAAGAACTGCCGTCTTTTCATTTTAGGATTTCACAGGCTTCTCAAAGGTCTCTTACCGTTTTCTCAGAGGTTTTTCAAATTCTTTCGCAGGTTTCTCACAGACTTCTCACAGGTTTCTCAAAGGTCTTTCACAGGTTTCTCACAGACTTCTCAGAGGTTTCTCAAAGGTCTTTCACAGGTTTCTCACAGACTTCTCACAGACTTCTCAGAGGTTTCTCAAAGGTCTTTCAAAGGTTTCTCACAGACTTCTCACAGACATTCATAGTCATCAGCAGCATTATCATCATCATGAGCGTCATCATCATCTTCATCATGTTCATCATCATCAGCATCACCATGAGCGTCAACATCATCCAGACTGACCTGCGAAAAAAACTGCCTGGCACTCAGAGCTCTTGAGCAGTTGCCCCGTGGCCTCTGAAAGATTGCAGCCAACCAGTGTTAGCACCAGGTCAGAGGCGGAGGAACGTTGCAAAGCGCAGGCTGATGCAATGCTGTTGCAAAAGGCCCGCACAAAGGCTGCCAAACAATTGTACGAGTTCCAGGGCATTCTCGAGCAGGAGTTGATGCAGTCCAAGAAGCTTTGCTCTCAGACGAAGACTAAATTTTATGTTCCCAGAAGTTATTTTCAGATTTGCGGGCTGAGGGACGTGCAGACGCTTGCGGATCTCCAGCAGCAGTCGCAACAACAAATTTCAGAGTGTTGGGCTCAGTCGCAAGAAAGCGACTACAGACCCTTGTGTGTCGTAAGTCGTGGGGGTGATGGCACAGGAGTGATGCCATCCAGACTGACCTGCGAAAGAAACTGCCTGGCACTCAGAGCTCTTGAGCAGTTGCCCCGTGGCCTCTGAAAGATTGCAGCCAACCAGTGTTAACACCAGGTCAGAGGCGGAGGAACGTTGCAAAGCGCAGGCTGATGCAATGCTGTTGCAAAAGGCCCGCACAAAGGCTACCAAGCAATTGTGCGAGATCCAGGCCAGCTTGTTGGGAACATCATGTTCATGTCACTTTGGGTCACTATGAAGTGTTTGTGAGATCGTGTGAGGATATGCAGGCGCCCGATGAGCAGCAGAAAGCGTACAAGAAACTGTCATGGCCCAAGCGATGGCGTTTGCCGCCTGCAGTGGGCATTTGTGCAGAGCCAGCGTTGGTGTTCAGTCGAGGCTTTGCTCATGGCATCCAGACAAAAACCCGGAGATGGTGCAGGTCATGGCCATTACGGCTTCAAATTGTGCTCTCCGTAATAGGTAGCGAGGAACTACGAGCAGCAACACAACTACTATTATTACCACAACACCACTATTCGGGATGCTTTTCAAGTTCACACTGCTGCCGCAGGTGTCAACAAAAGTCTTCCAATTTGTGCAGAAGTGGCGACCGGAAAAGCGGTGAAACACATGCGGATGACAAAGAAGACGTTCGCAATGTTCGCTGCTTCTATCCGTGGGAGTGCCAGTTTTCTAAGGTCAGCGTGTGTTCACAAGGTCATTATGTCTCATGCTTGCCAGGTGGACAAGAAACTCGCCGGAGGGCATGCGCAGGTCCTATCCCGGGCCTCATTGCGGTCTTGTGTTCGTTTTTTTAGTAGAGCCCAGAAGCTTTGGGCTGCTTCTTCTTCGGACCCATCCTCAAGCTTCAGGTCCGCAAAGGATCGTATACACTGTTGGATATCACCCCGGAACCGCCTGTGCCTAGGACCGGACAGCCCAGGTGTATCCAGGCCTATCAGCCCACCTGAACCCCAAGCCCCTTTATGCATACAGCACTGAACTTAAAAGAGACCCTGGGCGTCATTACTTGGAGGCGGTCCCATGGACTCGCTGAGAGACATCGAGAGTGAGACCTGGTTTTGGAAGCTTTGCAATACATGTGGGGCCTTTGCGTCGGACGGCATCGACACAGCAAGCTGCCTTGAAAGGCGTCATACTTTGTTGAGTGCTGTGTTTTTTGATCTTGCTTTGAAGACGGGTGCTGATGTTGGAGGTGCGATGTTCCACCTGGTTCACCCACTCATGCCCAGAACTCGGCTAAGATGTGTGAAGGGAGGCGCCGATAGTTCTGGGTCGGAGGTTGCCAGATTTCTCGCAGCTGGTTGCTTGTCGTGGGCGAGACTTGGGTGCTGCTACCTAACATCGGTGAACGCTGACAGTCTTGGTTGAGGAGTCAGGGATTGTTCGTGATCGCTGTGTTCACGGTCTTCGCAGCCAGGGTTGGCACCCTCCAAAGACAGCACAGTGCAGTCACTGCAGTCCATGTATACGTGCCGCAGACTGCGTCACGATGTTGAGAAGACTTCGGCATGAAACCCAGATTGTGAGCAAAGGCTCTTGGATCTTGCAGTTTTGAGTCCTTTTGCTTTGAACTCCGTAGTTCATGTCATATACTTGGCTGTGTAGACGGCTCTGCACTCGGCTAGACTCGGCTAGAGAGCTGGATTACACCAACGAGCGTGTTCAAGCAGCTGTTTTCCTGCAGGCCCAGACATGCCCGGACGCCGGGCCTCGCTGCTGCCAGGATCTTGGGAGTACCTTTAGAACCTCGAACCCTCTTTAGGGTTGTAGTAGTCAATCCCTACATTTTTCTATAAGAGCCCCCACAAAAGGGTTTGGGTTCTTCAGGGTTGTTTAGCCATGGGGCTTCGGGAGTTCGCAGCTGATCGTAGCAAGCTGTGATGCAAAATGCTTGCATGTCGGAGAAGGCCCTCTTGCGGTCGAGTTGGCCACTTCGAGGCAACGGGAGCTTGCGACAGTTGAGTGCAATTGCAAGGGGCATGAGCATGGCAGAGTTCACAAACGCTGCGCATGTGAGAGTTTTTTGGCCGGCTGTGATTTGTGGTGTTTTCACCATCTTTGAACCCGCTGAATGTGTATCTGCAGCAACTGTGGTCAGCCGGTGAGCAAGTGTGAAAGATGCTCAGCTAGAACCATGCAATGAGCGCTACTTGGAGACCAGCCTATTATCATGCAGTGCTTTGGCATTTTGTCCCGTACATCTCACGGCACTACGGGGAAACCACAGCTGCGAAAAGCGGGCCCATGCAGTGCAGAGTTTGGTGATGTCAGCGTCCAACAGCAAGCACGTTCAAGCGCAGCTAGCTCAACTGTCGACAGGTAAACGAGAGATCCCCTGGCTGATGCTGTGCTGTCCCCAGCCTCCAGATCAGTCAAACGATCTAGAACCTGACGTTACGAGTTTGTTTTTCCAAGCTTGCGGTTGGGCGCAAGCACGGATCCGAGGAACATGTTGGGGTCCTGGGAGCATTTGCTAGTTGCCCAGTTTTTCAGCATGTGTTCTTCCTTACCTTCATGATAGTTCGCAGCTTTGTCTGAAGACGACGGGCGTGCCGTTGCAGGTGACGTAACCCTAAACCCTAAACCCTTAACCCTTAACCCTAAACCCTATGTCAGAGACTCATACATCCGTGCCTGCCCTGAGCGAGTGTGCGTGTCGAAACCCTAAACACTGAACCCTGAACCCACTTTTGCTTGCACTACTTGCACTGGGCTCAGAACTCCCCTGGCAGTCGAAGTAGGGCTTGACCAGCTAGAAGATGCCGTTGCCGTCCACTCGCGAAGAAGATGAGTCATCGGATGAAGGTCAGCCGCCACTTTGGCAGCAGGTCCAACTTCAGTTCATGATTATTCTTGTTATTATTATTAGTATCATTATCATAAATACGATGATTGTTGATATTATTATGATTCTTACTACTATTGTTCATGATATTAACATTAGTATTAATAGTATTCATATCAACATTTAAGATTAATATTCACAGTAATATTACTATTACTATTAGATATCGAATACAAAATATTAGAATTGATATTAATATGAATATTAAGACGAATATTAGTATTGATAAGAACTGTAATATTAATATCAAATATTACATAATGAATATTAAGTATGAAATATTTTCTATTCAAATCTGCAGTACTATTAGTATTGATATTAATACTAATATTATTGCTATCCTTGTTATTAATTGAAATTTTTTTATTAACGTCGTTGTTCTTATTCTTATCGTTGTTTTCTATCATTAATATCATTTGTTATTATTATTTTTCTTATTATTGTTATTCTTCTTCTTAGAGAGTTACTTTTATGATGAATATTCTCACTGTTATTATTATAATTGTTGTTATTGTTATTGTTTTTGATAGTATTTGATTTTTTCAGTATTATTGTTATTCTAATTTTTGTCATGATGAGTATTATTATTCTCCGATTCTTCTTACTGTCATTCTTCTGGTTATTATTGTTATTGTTATTGTTATTAATATTGTTATTGTTGTTATTATTATTGTTATTATTTTTATTTGTATTTTAATATTAAAGTTAGTACTATTAATATTCGAATTACGAATATGAGTGAGTATTATTACTATTATTCTTAGTAGTAGAAATTCTGGCAATTCTGGGCTCCCTAAAGCCACCGGCTCTGAACTTCGCAAACGACGGGGCTTGAGTGCTCATGCCTGTTCCAGGAGGGGGAACCTCCGTAGCCTACCATGTCCTAAAACGGGGGAGGTTCAGGGGGGTAGGTCCTTTAGAGTTCCCCAAGATTCACCGCGAAACCTTGTAAAAAAAGCGTTCACTCTAGGCGAAGAGACGTTCTGTTTACTGGCCGGGCCGTTGGCAACTTTGAAGCCACCGGCCCAACAATGGTCTGGCACCCAGCCTTGTCCTTGCACTTTAACCCGAGGGTAGTTGAGAAGCGTTTGGGTTTGACACAGGTTCCCGTGCGGCAGGGCGACCTCATCGAGGCTGGAGAAGCTCGTGACAGCTCGTGACAGCTCGTGCAGGCTTAGTGCGAGTCCTGGAGGTGTTGGAAACGGACTGGACATTCGCCAAAAATCTCGCGGTACACAGCTGAGTGCCTCCAATACTTGCGAAGTTGCAAGGTTGCGAAGCCAAGTTGCGAAAGTTGCAACAGGTGCGAAGTGTGAGTTTTGAAATGCTCCGAGGGCAGCTCGACCGGTTGGGTGCCGACCTGGATCGTGAGGGCCTGATGGGGGTTTGAGGGGCCTAAGAGGGGCTGTTTCGGGGCCTGAGGGGGCTGTGGTTGCACCCGGAGAAAGGGCACCGGCGGGCACCAGGTACCGCCGCCTGCGGAGCCAGCGCAAGCACAGACACAGAGACCAGTTCCTGCTCCTAGCTGAGCACACGGCAGCACACGTGTCAACACGGCCACGGCAGCGGGTGGCAGCGTGAGTGTTTTGCTGAGGTCCCTGAGGTGCAACAGGCTCTTCAGGCAGGGCAGGTGCAGCCTGTGCACCAATGGCAGCAGCCATTACAGCCCGTGCAACCGCAGCTGCAGGAGCCTTGAATATTTTGTGCCTTCACTCTGGTACTCTTTGCTTCGCTTCATTTTGGCACCAAGGCGGGAGGCAAGGGAGCGAGAGCCTGCATCGAACTGAGTTTCAGAGACTATGCGGTGTCGAGCGGTTTGGAGCGTTGTGAAGCCATGAACCCAGGTCCCTCAGCTCCGGGGACAGACCCAAGGCGCGGAATTTCAGGCTCCCGGAGTGTCGATGTAGCAGCTTGTAGCAGTTCAACCCTGAACCCTGAACCCCAAACCCTAAACCCTAGACGAGCCGTCAAAAAAATCTAAACCCAAAGGCTTCAAGAAGTCCGCCATGGGGTCGAACTTGATGCCCAAGAGCCAGGTCATGCTTGTGCCCCTTGGACCAAAGTTTCGAAAACACGTTGGGCTGAGTCGCATCTTCCCCCCCAAAGACGCGGGGCATTGATTGCGGGATACCCCAAAGACATGAGCTTCTTTGATCTCACTTGTATTTCTGTGCCGCTCCGCGTTTGTCTAGGTCAGGGTGAAATCTCAATCCTGAAACTGAGATGTTCCAGGCAAGGGTTGTCGTCTTGCTTCATTGTTTTGGGCAAATTAGAAGGTTGCGCATGCCCGAAGCAAAGCCAAAATTGACATGTCCCTCACAGTATCCACAATAAAGGGTGAGCTCGGGTGAGCTCATTCTAAGCTGCCGAAGTACTACAGGGGCGGAAAGAATTGGTACTTTTTTCCATTAGTTACCCTAATATATTTATAGCATATAATGCCCAAAATCCCCAGACTAATTATTGAGGTTCCTATATTATGCTCATTTCTTAATCCTGCAACCACACTCGGGCCAACATGCAGGAAGTAGGGCTATAAGCTGGCATATCCCAGCTGGGCCCAATGTCTAGGTATAAAACAGGGGTCGAAAGAAGTAGTAACATTTTCCCTTAGGGTTTCTAATCAAGGTGGGCCCATGTATTCCTGTGCTTGTTACTGGGGCCCCAACTGTTGAGAGAGTACACCTTCTTGGCGTAAGTGGGCTCAGCCTAGATGAAGTCGCAGTCGCCAGACGGGATTTTTGGAAATGGAGGCTGGCCCTGATGTGGATTGCAAGAAATAGGGCTGCCAGAAAGAGACATATAAGGATCCTAAGCAGGGACTGTGACCCACAAAAGCCGCCAAAGAACGACATACTATTGTTCATGCCCCAAACCTCGAACTCCAAATCTGAAACCCTAAATCCTAGCCCCTAAACCCTGAACACGTCTAACGCTACTAAACCCGAAGTTCTCAAGCTTCGCCTCCGTCAGCGCAATCCCTCGAAACGGGCTCGCCGCCCGTCTCAGGCTTTCCAAGATGCAACCAGGCTGCTCGTGCGAGACAGAGATCCCAAAACCGTTTAGGGCTTGGGGTTCAGGGTTGGGGTGTTGGGTTTGGGGTTGAGGGTTTTGGGGTTTAGGGTTCAGGGTTTATCTTCAGCCCTAGCCCTAAACTCTAAACCCTTCAAGCTGAAGTCTGTAAGGTCTGGAGAATTTTAGAAGGGATTCGGGCTGTCGATGAGGCTTGTGGGGTCTGGGCTGTGAAGGTCTACATCTTTGGTCACCACCCAAGGGCCGATTTTTCGTGCCCTAAACCCAAAACTTTTATGCCTCAAACCCTAAAACTTATACGCAAAAAACAAAAAACCCAAACTCTAAACCTCAGATTGTTTTGTGGGAGTTTCCAACCTCGGGCACATGAAAGTGTAGCCCGAACAGGAGTTTGCATGGTCACAGCCCTCTGATTTAGGCGTGAATCCAGCCACCCTCCCACTTAGGCTTAGGGTTTAGGCTTTAGGATTTAGGGTTGAGGATTCAGGGTTTCGAGGCCTTGTGGAGAGTCACGGAGCCTGACGAGGCCATAGGCGAACGGATGGCTGCCGAATCCTTCTTGGCACTTGGTAGAGCGCGAAGGGTAGACTCAAACGTTTCTTCAAGAGTTTATTAGCCAGAGTTTTATTCTTCTGCTTTTTGGTAAGTGTACTCTTGTCTTCTTAGGGAACTGAACTGAGTGTTGATCATCATCATCATTTTCTAGTGGGATTCCTTTGAGCCTGTCTCCGGGTTGTCTCACCATCAACCCTCCCTGTAGGAGACAGGCCCAAAGAAATCATCATCATCAGCATCATCATCATCAGGAACAGCAGGAGCGCCATCATCCGAGACCCTAAACCCTAAACNCGCCCAAGCCAAATTCTTTCCATCTCCAACAAAGTTCAATCCCCCCCACCCCCCCAACCCCTGCCCAGACCCACCGGACACCGTAAATTACGATGTGTTCACCACCCGAAGGCAGGAAAACGCTGCAAATACCGAGGATTCCGGACGTCACAAAAACGAAGACTTGCAGACGCAGGAAACACCGACGGCACCGATGCGAAAGGCACTTCGCCTGTAGGAAGCGCTGTAAAAACTGATGCAAACGGCATGCGCGCGGCGCGCGTTTACGTCATGTCGGCGCCAATAACAATAATAATAACACAATAACACTAACGATAATAGCAATAACACAAAATGATAACAACATTACTAGTAAGAATATAAATGGCAGGGCTGGCGGTGGGAGGAAGCCGCCTCGCTGCTCGCCTCGATGAGATCTGAGGGCCGGGAGCCCGATCTCATCGGCTGCAACAGCGACTGGGACTCGGATTCGGACCTAAACCCTATTATACTAAGAATAACAAAAAATGCTATGGTACCTAAACCTTGCCTCGTGAATCATTCAGCCATGCAAGAGGCAAAATAATAAAATAAAACACGATAATATGTGATATATAGAAAATATTACATGATGTATGGTAAAGATAATGTGTAATAGGGGCTCGGACCTAAATCCTAAACCCTGCTTGCTTTGTGCGAGCGCGCGAGTCGAAACCCTAAACCCTAACACCCTCACCCTGCTAACACTTTGGTGCGTGACTTGCTCAGCAATGCAGGAGGCAACAAAAAACCTTTGAATCCTAAACCCTCCGAACCACATGCCTCGCCTGGATTGTCCGAGTGTGAGCGCCGAAACTGCCCAGAGCGCCGCCACTGATCATTTACATGGGCGCTCGAGACGGCCCCGGCCGAGAGGGACAGGGGACTGTAGTAACCGCTTCCTGCTCATGACCTTTTTGCCGTCAGTAAGTAAAGAAGCACCCCATTGAGATCGGTCTATCGTTTTTTTGGGGGCCCTGTCGAACTGGCCCATTCCCGTTTTTCCATGGCCCTCCCCAGGCGTTTCAGGACATTTCAGGATCACTGGGCCTCCCAAAACTTTTCGGAACGAGCAACGCATGAATTCGACATTTGGCTTTGGCTATGGCGGGTTCCGCCAATGTAAGCCGGGTCCAGCCAACCTCCTAGGGCCAGATGCTTCCACTCCGAGCGACCATCGCAGGGCACAGAGGGCGGTTTGTTTGCCCCTCTTTCGAGTGGCCGGCAGATTCAACTGGGAAACGCCGTCCTTGTGCAGAGCTGCGAAAGCAAGCAGAGAGCAAGAAAGCCCGCCCTCAAGCCTAATTGAGAATAGTCGTGGTGCCACTGTCTGACGCAAGCACGTGAGAAGTGGGTGCGCCCCCATCCCCACCGTGTGCGCACCGTACCTAAACCCTAAACCCCACCCCCTCAAGACAGTGAGTTCTGCTGAGCTTGACTGTATGGTGGAAAAAGGGTTCAGGTTCGGGGCTTCAGAGGCTTGAACAACTAAGCTGATACAGGGCATATATGACATCCCTAAAACCTAATCCTTCGAGCCGAAGCCCCGCAATTTTAAAGCACCGAAATCCCACAACCCGCACACGATCCAGAAGGAACTGAGGAGGAATCTTGAAACTAAGTTGCCTTGCTACATTGGTATCCCCTGACCGATTTTTGACCGAATCTATGTCTTGTCTGTATGCTGGCATGTTGTCGGCAGGCTGTTACTCTAACATGACCAGCTTCTTCTTTCAGCAGTAGCAGACCGAGTGGACATATGCCTTGTCTGGAGAGTCCGAGTGTGAGTGAGAAGGGCCGAGCACCCAAAGCCGCCGCACGGCCCAAGAAACTTTCCTCCACTTGGAGGTTCATGGGTAGTTGTAAGTGGAGTTATAACCCATATTAAGGGACTTATAACCCCACTTATAACTACCCTAACCCTAAACCCTAAATCCCTATAGAACCCAAGGAACCCTATAACCCCACTTATGATGGCCCAAGAAACTGTCCTCTAGGCCTCCGGAGCGCCTGCGCGGCGGCGGCTCTGTGGCAACGCGCCTTGGCCCCGGGCCGGCGGGACGTCGCGGCTCGGGCGAGGACTTTGCTGTTTGCTTTGGAACGGATTATTCATACTATTACTATTACTATGACCGTTACTGTTACTCTTACTCCTACTCCTACTCCTACTCTTACTCTTACTACTCTTACTACTCTTACTACTCTTACTACTCTTACTACTCTTACTACTCTTACTACTCTTACTACTCTTACTACTCTTACTACTACTACTACTACTCTTACTACTACTACTACTACTACTACTACTACTACTCTTACTACTACTACTACTACTACTTCCACTACTGCTACTGCTACTGCTACTGCTGCTGCTACTGCTACTGCTACTGCTACTGCTACTGCTACTGCTACTGCTACTGCTACTGCTACTGCTACTACTACTACTATGCGAGTGACAAAAACTACTACTGCTACTACTACTACTACTACTACTACTACTACTACTTGGGCTTGTGCAAGGGTGAGGCTTTTGTTGAGATTGTCGTATTCAGCTTTTTGCCTGCCTGCATGTCTTCATTAAGACAAGCTAGAGGTTCATCAAGAATAAGCTGAAGTGTGAGGCAGTCGGGAACGGTTTACTTTAGGAGTCGGGTGGTCGAGGGGAAAATAGTGCAAGTGTATTTCAGGTTCCACGCCTGAAAGGCTCAGCACGTAAGCAGGGAGCGGATTGAAAGCAGCTGCACATGTGAGCCGAAGGTATCCTTCACGACCATGGTGGATTCTCTGCCTCTTTCGCACTGGTGGGGGGCAGTGCAGCTGTGCACGGATTCTTGGGATGCAAAGCTATTCCTCTGGACTTGCATGCTCCAAAGCAGCCCGATCTGGAAGTTGAAGCAGCAAGAGTCTGCTGCGCAGTCTGTCCAAAGTGTAGTTTTATCGAGATTAGCATTTGCCGTTCTTCGTGCCCGGGCAGGGCACAGCAGGTGCCAGGTCTTGTCTTCTACTTTTGCCTCCAGTCAGCCAAGACGCCCCATACTAGAAGGTGCCCTGGCTCAGGCGCAAGAGATTCGTGAAAGCCGCAAGTAGCTGTGTCGCAATGTCAGCCATGCGAGATATCGGTGATTGCCTCTACCACCAGCGCCTTCGCGGCCCAGAAGGTGGATGGCACCATCGTCACGTGGGGCGATGCTGAATACGGCGGCAACTCGACCCCGGGGAGTTGCACAGATGGTGACAAGTGAGACCATCGTGGTCACCGAAGGTGCTTTTGCCGCAAGGATGCAGGACGGCAGCTTGGTCACCGGGATCAGAGTACTCATGGGGCCAACTCCAGCGCCGTCCAGGCCCAACCAGCTGGAGTCCAGTCTGTCTACGCGACACGAGAAGCCTTTGCGGCACTCAAGGCGGCGGACGGCTCAGTCGTTACCTGGGGCGACCCCAGTATGGGAGGGGACTCAAGCTCCTCCACCGTGGGAGCCTTCGCAGCGGTTACCCAAAGTGGGAGGGTCGTGACCTGGGGCAGCGACGCCGATGGTGGAAATTCCAGCTCTGTGGCACACAAGCTTACGAATGTGGAGTTCGTGTACCCAACCTGGCACGCCTTTGCGGCAAAAACGAGTAACTCAAGCATTGTCACTCGGGGTGATCCTGCGGCAGGTGGACGCCTCAGTTTCTTTTTGCCTGGCCCTGCCATGCGACGACGGCGGGCACTTAGCGCCTCTTTCCTTTTGTGTGCTGCGTGCAGTAGCCCAGCCCAGGTGGTGACTCGAGCGTCGTGGCAGATGCCATCTCCTCGGGAATCGCAGATGACCCTGGCTTTGTGCCAACGACCACCATGACCTACACTTTCACTAGCGTTACGAGCACATCGATGACTTCAACAAGTTCCACGGCGACTACCGCTACCACGAGCAGCGGTACCACTAGCACCACAACGGTCACGAGCACATCTCTGACAACTTATACTTCGTCAACGTCTACAACTTCTTCGACGAGAGCACCCGAGACTTCGTTTGGTGGGGTCTCTTTAGAGTTCGTCGATCGTCGGGAAGATTTTTTCTTCAAGAGGCGGCGTGTGGGGGAGAAGCGCCACGGCACGGAGCAAAAGACGGTGCTAGCTGCTAGTAGTTTCCATGTACATGGACGCAGCAGTGGGAACTACTAGTTACTAGTGGACATTGTAGTTACCATGTTGTTTTCCCATCGGCGTTGCGTCGCAATCACAATCGACTATCCTGGAGCGGACCCAGAAACCTTCTCCGTGTCAAACCCTAAACAGAAAAGTGTAACCAAGATCCTGACCGGCGTCAGTGCAGCGGTTGGTTTGGCGGCCCTCATGCTGATGATGCTCATCGCGATTTGGTACGCGAAGTGCCGACCTAAAGGAGTCTTTTCGGCTCAGTGTCTGACATGCTCTTTCCAGGCGGCTGCAGCGGCACCATCCGAGCCCCGAGCCCTTTCGAATTTTTGAAGATTTTCGCATCTTAGCCTCAGCAGCCTCGCCTGGATTTATGTGTCGTATTGTCAAAAGCTTTGAATCAAGTACTTCCTTTGTCCACGTAGCGTTTCAGCGAGGGAACTGAGGCGTTGGTTTTTTCGCGTCTGAAGATCTCTCATAAGTAGGGTAACTATGAGTATAACCCATATTAGGGGACTTATAACCCCAGTGATAACTACCCATGAACCTCCAAGTATGCCCCCTACTTTGACAGTTTCTGGCGATTGCACAAGTGCAGATGCAAGAGAAGCTGTCCACGAGCTGGCATAGAGCCGCTCTCCACCGTATCTTATCCGGGTAGCGTTATTTGAACGCTTGGGACAGACGACATCACTTCTGGACTCGTATCAACAAATTCAAGACAGCACGAACAGTCCGTGCCCCAGAGCTCGGTCTTGCACATTTTGTCCCAGAATTTGTCAACGCCCATCATTCCAAGTCGTGTCCAGACACCAAGTGTACATGTCCTGTCTTCGGCTACGGGGTTGCTCGGAGAGCTCTGGCATGCTTTCCTGTCGCACGTCTTAGGTCTCAGGCGGTTCAAAAGAAGAGACTATTTATGACCACGCGCCATGCTCTTTTTTGCGTCGAGCAGTGGAAGAGTAGCAGCTGTCAGCGTCGGAAAAGGAGATCTCAAGCCCAGGACATGGCAGAGCAGGCCGTGCAGCCGAACGAGCTTTTTTTGGGAGCTCTGGGCGACTTCCCAGCTTCCTGGCCTTTGACTTTGCAGTTGCTGGAGGGACGGGCACCGTCCTTGGTGGTGCTGGTGGAGGTGGGTTGGAGGTGGGTGTGTGTTTCTGTTATGAGTCCTTTTCAAAGTGGGACGGACGTTTGCAGGTGCTGAATGCCGCTGACCAGACACATGTGGCTTTTCGGGACCAGACCTCCCAGCTGCTGCAGAAGCTGCTTCGTCACTTCGACGGCCATGACTTCAGCCAGCCGCTGGCTGCTGCTGAGGCGCTGATGGCCTTTGCCGGAGCCCTTCAGCCGCAAGTGCTGGCTTCCTTGCGGTCCCAGGTTTATCGGCCAGCTCTGGTTCAGCTGCGGAACTTGACCCTCCGGCCTTTTGGGAGAGGCGACGGTGCCTTTATCTCGCAGAGAGTCCTCGAGCGTCGCTTCAGCCTTGGGCCCCTGACATCTGCTGCGCTGGAGCAGCTCGGTTTGGAGCACACCGCTCCTGCTTCCGCTCGCTGGTCTGCCGTGGCCCGTCGATTCTGTCGCCATGGCGGGGAGGACGAGGATGTCCTGAAGCCAGAGCCGTCTGCGCGGGCCGTGCTGGCTTGGAGCTCCGTCGCACTGGGAAACATGGGAAGGATGCTACCGCTGCTATGCAGTCGGGGCCTTGTGACCAAGCCCGGGTCAGGACCGGGACTTGACGTGGCAATGAAGCGGACCTTGAAGCCCGTTTTTGCTGATCACGACCGCTCTGGCCATGCTGAGCGGATAGCCTTGCTGACTGTCTTCCTAGGAAGACTGTGGGCGCATCATGCATGCATGGTGAAGATGCCGATCTCTTGCAATGCCCGGTAGTGTTCAAGAATCCTCGGAGTCGGGATCCTTACATGTGGGAGTTTCCGAAAATAGGAGACCCTGATACATTAGCCTAAATAGTATAATCCTTTTTATGAAGACCCCAAAATAAGGCACCCCTAATTTTCGGAAACTCCCACATGTCCCTGTCCTTGGAGTCGATCTACCTCGGCTCGAGGTCTTGGACACATCCGCAGGCGGCCCTGCCAGAGACCAAGCTCGACGTAAAGGTTTTTCAAGCGTGGCTTGCCATTACAGTAGTACCCTAAATAGCAGAATTCCTATTAGAAGGACCCCAAAATTAAGGCACCCCTAATTTTCGGAAACTCCCACACTGGGCTTGGGCAGGATGCTGGCATCTTTTGTTTCGAGGTACAAGGACATCATCGGCGAAGTCTCGTGGGCATCTGAGCTGCGGAGAATTTGGCGGATACTCCGTCACTTTCCGAGCAGTCACATAGCTTCGAGGTCATGGCCTGCGGATGCAGCCGCAGAGGATGTCTACAGGCGCTGCACTTGTGAGATCAGACTGTCCTGCAATTCAGACGGGGGATCGCCGATTCCCTTAAGCTTACCATGCAAAGTGCCGCCACACTCAGACTCAGGTGGAGCTGGAGCTACCTCCAGAGAGCCCAGGCATCAGCGGCGCAGGCCAGGTCGACCGCCGGTGAGAAACCCAATTACTTTGCCAACAGCCTTGCGCGTGTTCTTTTTGTTTTTATGGAGAGGGGGGGTGTTCTAAGTTCTAGTATCCGGCTCATCCGTCTATATTCGATCTGGGCTCTCTTGCCGCTCTGTGGCTCCATCATGTCTACATCTGTCCGTTTCACGGATGCAGTATACGCAAAGAAAGCATGGCCACAACGGCATTGAGTTGAAGACTTGCAGACTGGTACGCAGGTGCTGTCCCAGTGGAGCGGGCCGCATTGCATTGAAGCAGGTGTCCGACGTCATTCAATCCAGGTTGAGCTTTGATGGCAGTGGGAGTTCCTGTGCTTCGTGTACAGTACTGGTCGTGGCCGGGCTATACCCTTGAGCTGGACTTGGTTCGCAAGGTAGCGCTCGGCGTGATTCTGTACTGATGTGCCGACACCCGAACCTCTCCAAGCCCTGAAGCCAAAGCTGGGTACGGCAGATATCTTTGTGGGCCTGCAGCAAGAACTGGCCGGAAAGTTCTACTTCAAGCATAAGGGACTGCTTGTCGTCCTCGCATCAAATGCAACTCAAGATGGCGAGGGCGGCGGCTGGACCGCGCAGTGTCCGGCCGACCTGTTTTCGCTTCAAGGTTTGAGAATAAGGAGACATGGGAAGTGGTAGGGGCTTTGCGGGTCGGACCCACGAAGGACGTTAGTGTGCAAGTTCTTCAAGGTCGCGGTATGCTTTTCTTCCAGGCAGAGCCTCGACGACCTGGACAGGGTGCCTGCAGTTGGGATGCTGCAGATCTACACGTTGTAGCTGTGAAGTCGCAGGAGCTGAGGCCACCAGTACTGTAAGACTGCCCAGGAGTCAACGGCTTTCCAATCATTTCGCAGGACCGTTACTTCTTCAATATGACTACCGGCGTCAGGAGCTCAGGACGATTTGTGCTGCTGCATGCTCAGGTCTGCACTTTGAAACTACTAGCACTGGGTGAACATCGCAGTTTCCTAAAGTGTTAGCCCAATGCTGGGTAACACTTGGGAACGGTGTCTCCGGGTCCGGCGGGCAATTAAATGGCCACTGGAGTGGTGAAGGATGCCCATGTACGGATACTGTAGTCACTGTAGTCAGTCCGGAGAGCGAAGTTCTCTACAGGTGTGTGCTTTGGGCGTTTAGGTGGGCTCTCGATCTTGAGACGCGAGTTGCAAGTACACGGCTTCAACTTTCGATTGGCCCGTCTCCGAGGGGTGATCAAAACCAGGTCACCGCGCAAAGGCGCAAAAGCCCCTTTCGAAGCTCTCTGCCCTGGTTCGCCACGAGTCATTCCCAGCTCCTTTCGTTGCTTTTGCCCGTTTTGGAGATGAGGAGTACAGTCGCGCGGATCCCAGGGACGCCTTAGAGCCGACGCCCAAGCGTAGCGGATGCAACGAGCACTGTGGTGGAGGTTTATGCCGGGCCAGAGGAGAGTCCTCTTGCCTGGGCAAGGTTCGACCTGCTCCAGCAGCACATGCTGCTGTCTTACTGCATCCACTACGCTCGGCGTGGCGCCCGTATGCCTGTAAGAATCGGTAAGAACAAGGAAGACCCAGGTCGTCGGCTCCTGCTAGGTGCTGCTCACGACGGAGTAGTTGTGAAGATGCTGACAGCCATGGCATTGTGATGTTGGCTTGGGTAGCCATTGAGTGCACGAGCTTCAGCTTGTAGCTGCATATATCTGCATGTAGGAGAACGGCATTCATGTGGTACGACAGCTGCAACGATCGCGAGATGTTCGTCAGCCAAAGCAAAGTACACACAGAAGACCCTCATAGCCATGGAGCTCCTTCGCTGTGTGGCAGAGATCTGCTGCGGAGAGAGCCCCCAAAAGCCCAGGCCTCGCACGGCCGCACCAGGGCCTGGGGTCACCGGGGTCACCGGGGCGCCAGCGCCAGCCCCGGCAAGCCAGGTGGCTTTGACGGGTCGGAGGAGGAGTCTGCTGGTTGGCAGCTGGGCCGAGCCTTCGAGGTTTCAGAGGTAAAGCGGTCAGGCAGTGCGGTCAGGCAGTGTCTCCAGGGATGCCAAGCCTCCATGTGAAAACGGATGTAGCCTGTCCCGATTTCGTAGGACAGAACCACGGCCCAGGCATCAACTACTTTGGCACCCAGAACGAGCTCCATGGATGTGTCTCTGATGTCCAGCGCATGTTGCCCCTCTTGGACAAGCTCGGGTTTCCCAGTGATGCAGAGAGCCGGCGTGTGCTTGTTGATGCGCCAGACTGGCCGCAGCACCTTCACCCGACCTTGGCCAACATGAGGCAGGGCATAGCCTGGCTAATCCAAGATGCCCAGCCAGGGGATTCCTTGCTGTTCCACTACTCTGGCCACGGTGGGCGCATGCCCCGATCGGACGGGCGCAGCGAGTGGCATGAGACACTTTGCCCAGTGGACATGGATGCCGAGGGCATGCTCTTGGACTCCGAGCTCTTCGAGACGCTGGTTCGGCCCCTGCCGAGTGGCTGCCGACTCACGTGTCTCCTTGACAGCTGCCACAGCGGCGGTGTACTGGACCTGCCCTTTATCTTTGTTGGGACTCAGGAGAACTTAGCCTCTGCTTTGGCTGGCGAAGCTGCGCAGATGGTGATGTCAAAGAACTGGCTTCAGGACTGGCAGGCTTGGCAGGACAGTGACGATCCGGCCATGCTGCTCTCGGATGCGGCCTCCATGGGAATGGACCTCTGGAGCCTTTGGGGCAAATATAGTGAGACCCGGGAGGCCAACGAGCAGGGCTTTCGCACCGATGAGGCCGAGAACGCGGGCGTGGCTGTTGCCCCTCGGTGCAGCCAACAAGAGACTTCTCGGTTCGATCGGGGCATGAGAGGGACGAGGTGTTTCAGTGCCCCGAAACACCCATCCTGGAGAAGCATCGCTAGGCAAACGAGCGAAACGCAAAAATTGGGTTTTCGAGGCGGCTTGCAGCAATGTTCAACCTCTGGTAAGATGCCCTTGTCCCCCCGTGGAAACCAAGGGCGAGGTGGTGGCCTTCACTGGTTGCGCCTCCGAGCAAACGAGTGCCGACGTCGGAGATGTGGGAGCTCAGTTCCAGCCTTCTGCCAAATTTACATAACAACACCCACAATAATTGCACTAGTTAGTACGTCGTATCATGGCCATAACCTTAGGGACAATAACCACAATAGTGCCGGTCTTAGAGACTTTAGGAGTATAATCAGTCGTCGAGCGATTCTTTGTGGTACCCTGGCAGAGGCTTCGCCAAAAAGGCGAAGCCACAGGAACTGACCTCAGAATCCCTACGCAGCCCTCGGCCCCTCTGGCATCTTGAGGCTTCAGCCCACCCAGGGTGCGGCAAATGCAGGCCACAGGGAGCAGAGTGCTCTTTGCTTTGTGTGCTCTTTGAGTCACGCTGATTTTGCAGTTCGGCGATGGCAGGAAGCAGATGCATCTCGAGCTGATGGTTTGTCAATAGCTAGATAGGCAGGTGCATACAATTGTTGAGACTTTGGCTCTTGCAGGTTCTTTGTCCCCAGAACCATGGCTTAAACCCGAGAAGCACTGCACGGCGGCTACCGCTTGCATCTTGTCCTTCTTGAAGAGGAGGTCACTTGCTGCTTGAGGGCGCTGGCAGGGCTGGAGGCTGGAATCTCATTCCCCTGGACGTCTGCAAGGGAATCGATGATTAATATAGGGGCCTTTTTAATGGCCCATCATACGATAATTACAATAAGGAGCCCCCAAAGTAGTATAGGTAAGTTTGGTGAAGGTAATTTTTGTGGCCCCTATAGTAGGAGGGCTTGGAGGCGGTTGGAAGGGCACACGCGTAGAAGAAGAGCAACTCTTTGCTTCCGGTTAAACTTCTGCGTATGTATACATGGTAAGCACTACCATTGTCGTGGGAAATCAGATGTCGTTGTGGTAAACATCATGGCGCTAGGCGATAGCGACCAGGCGCCGTCATGAGATGTCATGGTTCGCCCTCTCATGACCGGTCTTCTTGCGTCTTGTTCTTCTTGCGCTGGAGGTGCGCTGACCTCGGCGTTCATTGAGGCAATGCAAACTCAGGGCGAGGAGACGACCCCTGGCCGAAGAAGGATCTGTCGGGCTGGGAACTGGGAAGAAAACCTAAACCCTAAACCCTAAGTAAGGGGAGCAATGTTGCGAGCTAGAGCTGCATGCCGAGCAGAGACCAGTCTGAACCCTGTGTGTATCCTGTCTGGCCCTCAGATCATGATGTAGGCGCTGCGTAGATGTGACGACGGGCATTAGCCTGAAAGGCTGCAGCCATGGTCCTAGCTGCACAGTTTTTCCGAAGCAAGACCCATGCCAAGCCCTCTAAGCAGGACAGATGATTTCGAAGACGTGAACTTGAACCCTTGAACCCTGTACGTGTTAGAGCGTGGACGGTGGATCAAGTTGTTGAGATCGCATGTTTCATTCGTCGGTGTTCGTCTCGCCTCTGCCTCAATCCAAAGACCCGTGGAGGCTGCACATCAATGCACGTGAAAATGTACAGGTAGCCTAGCAAAGCGGAGGATGTTGGAATTTAGTTGGATGCAAGAAGGTATGTGCAGCTCTTGGAGCATCTGCGGCAGCGGCTGGACAGCGCAGGACGGACCACGTGGGGAAGCAAAACCGTAAAGGTCCGTGAGGAGGTTTTTGGTTGAAGAGCCGCTCTTTTCTTTTTCTTCCCACGCCCAATTCTTCGCGAGAGCTGCTCGAAATTCAGCTCTGAAGCCTGAGACATCGGCAACGACCTAGGCTCTGCTCTTTCATTGTCCTTCGTCTTTTCCTTGTTTTGTGAAGGATTCAGCCAAGTTCCACAGCTGGCGTCCAGCTTAGTCCTGGACCTGAACACTCCGTTCTCAGTGGACAAGATCACACCCCCGCTGCAACCTGGGCAGATGCCATCGAGACTGGGCTCAGACACAAGCCAGCTGGGAGTACTGGGGTGAAGGAATCTTACGTACTAGATCGGGAGCGGACCAGTGCCCAGGAAATCAATGGATCGTGACGTGCCCGGCTATGGTGGCTATGGATGCGCAGACCAGAACCAGGCCCTCCGCTGGCGAGTGGAACTTTGGGGAGGGCTGCTGTTGGGAGCCAATCTGCAACGGCGTCTCAGCTGTGAGCGGTATAGCTCCCGCTGCCCTTGCCTTCGATCTACCCCAGGCTCTACTTAGACTTCACCTTGCCTTAGCTTGGGCCTCCGAAGTTCTGTTCACTTTCGTGCCAGGGCTCGGTTTTCTCGGACATGCTCACGGGAGTGCAGCCCGCCAGCAGAGCGCGTCATGTGCACGTCGGAGTGTCCATTCTATGTCGTTTGCATGTCGGTGATGCCGAGACGGTGAGGCAAAGCTTGAGCATGGTGCGACTTCAATCGAAGTTCTATCGTTGAACCTTCTCGTTCCCGTTCTTATCAGGGATTGTCGCAGGCGGTTCGTGCTCCAGAGGCCCTACGAGCTCTGGTGTCCTAGGGGGGGGGATGCGGGCAGACAAGGCAGAACATGCTCATGGCGGAAGAGGCCGGAGAGCTCATGGAGGAAGCAGGCTCCCGCGCCTCTAGCGGGAGAATCGGATCTTGTTACAAAGCCTCTATAGATTCTACAGTATCGAGAAGGGAGTGATCTGGCGAGTCGATGTGAGAGATGGTAAAACTGAAGCCAACCAGAAGACAGGAATGCGCACCTCAAGATCAGGCCTTCAGGCTTGACTTCAGGCTCCCCAACAACCCGTATGTGCCTTGGTGAGGCGATCTGCTGATGGACAACATGGCCCCCGACGACGACTTCTGAACAAAAATGTGTAGGAGAAAATTCCGTGGCTTTGGAGTCTAGCGGGTCCGCCAAGGATTTCCCAGTGTCCGACTTTCCCCAGTCTACTTTTGTCTTTTGGCTGCCAGTGGCAGCGCGACAAAGCTTGCAACGCTTGGGCGCAGCCCGTCTCTCGGATAGGTTTCCCATGACTGCCCAGAGATGGATGGGCTGCGCAACCGATTGGCGCCTGACTCGATGTTGATCAGAAGTCTCCACAGGCACGTGAATTGCAGGTTGGCCTAAAAAGTCGAACCAGGCACCAGCTGCATTTTGCTGGAGTCCGATGCGCTGTACAGCTGCGCAGTCGCCTCTCCGATAGACTCTCTTCGCTTTGGGGCATCAGTGGCTGGGCCTCAAGGGCCCGGCTGAGGTCCTGGAACCGAATATGGCGAGGGGTCGTGGGCTACTGGAGGCAGGGGATAGTTTTCACGCCCTTTGCTGGGTTTGATATTTCCATGCAGATGTGCCTGGTCCTTCTCGGGCACAGGGCAGGGATGGGCGGGGTCTTCTGCTAGATACATAAGTCTTATGTTAGACACGGGGATCGAGAGTTATGTTGCCTTGGCTTGGCTTGGTTTGGCTGGGCTCAGCACTGCTTGGCCCTTTATTGAAGCGATACAGTAGTGAGTTAGTTTGCATTAGGTCACTAGGATTGCCGGTTCCTGAGGCAGGGCTGGTGTTCCACACCGGCTCAGCCTCAGCCGGAGGTCAGAACCTCAGAGAGCTGCCTTCCCCACTTTGGCCGAGCCGCGAGCCGAAGCTTCGGCTAGTAGGTCTCGTGAGAGGGTAGTGGCCATGAGGCCAAGGCCGAGCGAAGCATCGGAAGCATCGGAAGCTGCTCCGCTCCAGAGAAGAGCTCCGGCCATGGATCCTCGGAGGAGCTCTCGTCGTGCGACACCCCACCCCGTCCCAGCCTTTCTCAAGCTTGGAAGAGAGAAAAGCTTGCAGGAGAGCCTGGTTTCTGTTGCGGGCGGTGGAGGCACAGGGAATCCAGCAAAGGGCATTCTGACGCCATCTGACGCCTGGCCCTAGCTGAGCCGGAGTTGAGACGAGACGTACTGGTGCAACATAGCACAGCGGGCCGTGGGCCGTCGCACCACTTGTCATTTTCACGATCCCCAGTGTTTCTACTTTGGTCATCCACCACTAAGGACCATTTTTTGCCTGAGGACTTTAAGTATACTGATGATACGTTCCCTCATGAGATCATGTTCCCGAGATGTCTTGAGCGAGGCAGTGAAGACGAGACGCAGGGTTCCGCGCCGCCATCGCCTCGCATCCAGGCGTCCTGGCACCACTTCCGAAATGTGTGCCAAATTGTGAACTCTTCTCATAACGACCCCTAACCGCCCTAACCATCTTGAGCACAATCTAGTCTGCAATGCAAGCTTCCGAGTAAGCGCACTGAGATGGATGTGTTTGTTGGGAGGTCTTCGCGCCCGGAGCACCGAGGTCGGCCCTAAGCATCACGCTCTCTTGAAGCTCATGAGGTTCAAAAATCGCTTCGGTTGCGTGGGGTTTTGTCGGGAGGTCCCTGCGTGGGTTTCTTGAGCGAAGCGGCGGGGGGGGGGGGGGGGGGGGGGCGGGGAAAAATCTCACATACCACCTGCCCGGGGAGAGGAGGGAAACGGTTTCGCGTATGCCCCCATGTGTTGTGGGGTGTTCGGTCCNGGGGAGGGCGGACTGGAAAATCATCCACGTCACCTGCAGCCAGGAAAGTGAAGGTAACGCTTCCGCTGTCTCCGCCTGAGTTTCGAGAGTTCCTTGGCACCAGCATTTAGTTGGTGCGCGTTACGTCTGCTCAGTCCGGCACGGCGACATTTGGAGAAGGAGTCCCCAAAGGCACCGCTGTTTCATTTTTTCACATTTACTTCCCATTCTTCGTGGCGGCAACACCTCCTATGCAGGCATCGCCGCAGACATCGCCGAGGCATTGCTTGCTAGTGCGGGGCTCGAAGAGACCCGGTTGCCAGGGTCCGCACCCGACTCCCGAGGGGTGCTTGTGCTTTCGCAGAGGTACCTCGTATGGGAGATGATTCGGTGAAGAGCCAGCTGTCCGGGAGCCAAGATCCGCAACTGTCGTTAAAGCTCATGCTACAGTCCTCGAAGATGATGTAGGATCGAGGTTGTGTGCCTTGCAGGTCGTTCTACAGTGCCTTATCTTCCTGCTCAGAAGAGGCCGGTGCCCATTTCACTCATGTGACATGTGTGTGGGACCGGCGTGCAGGAAGCGGTTGCAGTTCATATTCTTTAGTTGTGAGTCGTTGCAGCTGCTTTTGCTCATTTGCCATGCGTCCTACCGGTGACTATCGCAATAAAAAGCAGTGTTTCTTTTTGGGCCCTGGGAAGTTGCGCGAGACACACACACACACACACCCGCAGAGCTCATGAGACCGATCTTGCTCGGCCTTGGGCCTTTTCGACCAGGTGCGGTTTCCACTAACTAACCTGACCAGGGGACCCGTAGTTCAGCGATGCTCATGATGCCCGGGTTGAGTGGTCCAAGCCATGAGCATCAGCTGAGCGGATGTTTCGCTCTGCTTGATGGCTTGATGGCCACATTTCCTGAGCATCAGCTGTTCCGGTTGCTTGGACATTTAACCCGGCCGTCATGAGCATCACCTGAACGGGTCCCCTGTTCCGGTTGCGTGGACCAGTGAACCCGGCCATGATGCCCGGGTTGAGTCCAAGCAACCCCCTCAGCTGATGCTGTGTGGATGGTCGGTGCTGCTCAATAGGCTAAGGGACCCCTGAGCCACTGCTACCGACGAAGCTCTTGTGGTGTGGCCTTCGTCCTCCAAGCGGAACCATCAGAGCTGATGCCCATGATCTTGGTATTTAGTTTACATCTTGAGCATCAGCTGCGCAGATTTTTTTGACCTCATGTGGGCAAAAACGCGACCCTGCTCCCGCTCATGATGTGTGTTCGCGCTACTCGGCTTTGAGGCTACCATACGGGCCTTAATAATTAGAATAGGGTTCTGGGGCCCATTATACTCTAATTATAATACGGAACCCCCAAAATAGTATAGATAATTGTTAAGTTGTCGTTTGTTTGTATGGCGTCAGTGGATGGATAGAACTTGACGAGCTGACATGTTGTGCCGGGAGTCAATAGCAAGCGCTTCATGGCCAAACAGGCGTTCCTCCCTTTGAAGCACTGACTGTAGACTTGGGTCATGCAGGATTTTGTCCATCAACCGTATCTCTTTGCTGCCTGCTTCTTTAGCACACAGCCATGCAAGTTCGCCTCACTTGGATCGAGACCGACAGTGCTGAGTAAAATCCTGTGACTTCCGTTTGAGCCTCTTCATCCCAAACCCTCGAAGTAAAGCTGAAAATCGCCCTCAACCCAAAATTCGAAGCCCGAATGTCAGAGGAAAAGGCTGGACCCATCCTATTCCCACTGGTCGCAGGCTGCAGGACTGGAGGAGGCTGGTGGTCGGATTCCTACTTCCTGGCGCAGGGATCATCCTCACCGGGTGTATGGGGAGTTATGTATGCAGTATGCATCTTTAACGGGGCCTCCTACAGAATCACCTCATGCGGATTTTTGAGCTTGGCTCTGGGGTGGCCTTGCTAAGGCTGCAGTGATTTGAAGCAGCGGGGAGCAGGAAGATCTTGCAACGAATTCGGTGTATCGGGGGAGCGAAGTATTCTAATCCCTTTACACTGAAGGCAAAAAGCCCACAGTTGCCACACTTCTCGGAGAATGGACAGAACCTTCAAACAAAAATTCCTAAGCCTTCACCCTGAACCCCCAACAACAACCCTCGACCGTGCGTCCATGAGCCTTTTTACAAGAGAAGTAGAGAAGTTGCGCTTGTTGCATACTGCCCGGACCCAGGAACAGTTTACATATATATATATATATATTATATATATATGTATAGATACTGTATGGGGGGAGTACCCAATGTACATGCATCTGCATTTACCGAGGCATGAGCCCAGTCGCCGCAGTGTGCTGAGGCCCTTCTGAGCAGGGGGTGTTCCAGAATGTATAATTTTAGGTGTGTTTTTAGAGGGTTTTACATGGTTCATTTGTTGGTTCTAGGCTTTGGTGTTTCTGTACCGTATTTGGTTTCGTTTCCGGTGCCGGAAGTGGGTTATTTCGGCAGTGCTTTGATAGTCGGAATTCGATTCTTCGTCTGCAAGGACGTAGTCGGCAATGCATGAGCCATCGCTGCCGATTGGATGCCGTCCGACCCACATTTTGTTCTAAGCCCTGGTGGAGTCTAAGCAGCACCCTCAACCCTAAACCCTAATCCCGACAGCCTAATCCTCAAGCCTCTAAGCCCCTAAACCCTAATCCCTAAACCCCTGAACCCTAAACCCTTATCCCTAATCCCCCTAATCTCCTAAACCCCTAAACCCCCTAAACCCTAAACCCTTATATATCCCCAAACCCCTAAAGCCTTAAACTCCTTTAGCCCGAATACGATGCTGGTCAGACAGCTCCGGAGAGCCGTGATCGGCCGGAATGCAGCTGGGCCACTGCAAGCAGCCGAGTCTATCCCATATTCTACAGCACTTTATGATACTGTACTATGCCATATTATACCCTATAATATATTACACTAGGATTACGACCTCAAGGGCATGTGACAGCGAGTGGCTTGAGGCTCCCACAAGCAGATGCCCCAGCTGTCTGTTTTGGGGGATGGTGTAGCAGGGATTGCTTGCTGCCGTCCCGAGTCCCGTCCAGGCCGTCAGCCTTTCTTGACGGGGTTTATACGTCGTTTTGAAGTTTTGAGAATCTGCTGACGATGCCGGCAGTGACACGAAGTGCGCTGCAGCGGTGGTTTGTAGGGCCAGGCTGGCCAAGCTGAAGCTAGGAGCCGGCGCAGACGGCATGTCAGCCTTTGATGGGTGCCCTACAGAAGGACACCCATCGAAGATCGGAGATTCGAATTATCGGGGCTCTTCCGGAAAGCCCTTCCTTAAAGTATTTTCCGGAAAGCCGGCGGAGGCACATGAAACATGCGAGCTCCACTGGTGTGGGAACTCTGAGCGACTCGGTCCGGCGAAGACATGAGAAAGGCACAGCCGGGGGGGTGGGCAGTGGAAGCTTGGAACTTGCTGTTTGGAGGATGCTGCATTGCGGAGACATGCGGGAGTTTCCGAAAATAGGGGACCCTAATATAGTGCCTGAAATAGTGGGATCCTTGTTATCTGGTCCCCAAATAAGGTACCCCAATTTTCGGAGACTCCCATATGACGGTTCGATGTTGGGGTTCTCTCTCTTTAAGCAAGATTTCCGAAAGGGCATTGCACCTCAAGCCATCGAAGCCGCGTCAGCGAATGAGTCCAAGCGCAGCTTGCACTTTGCACTTTGCAGCCTGGAAAAGGTTAGGAACCACATGGAAGCCCTAGCCCCTACCGTACTTTTAAAGCTTCGCGAGTGTCAGCTGCGAAGCCGCTCTACAACCTGAACTCTTTAGTACTTTCGGCCATTGGAAGCGATTTCATCATGGCCGCCATGCAGCCAGGCGTGGCCCTTTTTGTCCTTCTTGAGTAACGCCACCAGAAATTTTCAGAGAAAATTGCGAGTTGAGGCTGGAGGCCCTTAATCACACACAGACAGGGCCGCACTTATGCCGTCATCTCTAGTTCTTTAGGGGCATCTGCAAATACCTATTTCATGCATCCGCTCGGAATCGCACTTTTGGTGCCCTACTCTAAGGCGACAGCCCCGCTCCCACACCCGGGAACTTCGGATACCTTCATGCGCAGGAAGTTTTCAGGGCCTGGACCCGAATGAGTTGCTGTGGGCCTTTGGAGGACCCAAAAGACACCCAGAGCCGCTTCGAAAGAAGTCGCAGGCTACGGGGCACCGGCGAGCCACTTCGCGCGAGCCCGGCAAAGGCTTTAGGTTCGGGAGAAAAAGAGTTTCTGCTTTTTGGCCGGGGTTGCCCTCGACTGTTCGAAGCCCAGGAGCAGACAGCCGCAGAGCCCCTGCCCTAACCTTCAGCGCTTGCAGAGGTATCAAGTTCAGCATCAGCATGATACGTCCCTCCATCATCTCCGGTCGTGATGTGCTTGACAGGGTTTGAGGGTCTCCGTGGAGGTAGAAAAAACGAGGCTTTTTTGTCTTCGGTTCGATCACCCTGCCGCGACCATGACCCACCATTGAGCCTGAAGCCAGGGTGGGTGGGCATGCGTGGAGCCCAGATGCCGTCTTTTCTCTTCCGCCAATCCTTTCCTACAGCTGCAGCCATGAAACCCAGCCACTCCAAAGCAGCCTTACAAAGCCCAAGCTTCGGCTCTGTACCCCCGGAAGTGCCGGAGGTCTACCGAGGGCCGCAGACCCTGGCCCAGCCGCCCGGGCCTCGAATCATGGGTCTTCGTGCGATAAACAATTTCTGTGAAGCATGCGGTGAAGCAACATGAAGTGCCCTTGCATAACTACAGGTGACAAGGGCCTAAAGTTACGGAACGTAGGTAGGAGTAGAAGGTCGGGAGTTTCCATGCTCGCAAGGTACCGGGCGGCCTCGCCCCAGCTTGGCGTCGCGGGCTTAAGACCCCCGCGCTTTCGCTCAAGCCCAGCGCAAGCACCGGAGACTCTGGGTCTCAGTACCGGGAGTACCTGGTGATCTTTGGCAGGGCCGTTTCGAAGACATCATCAGGCAGAGAACCGACGTAAGCAGAAAAAAGCCCACGTGGGCTCCAGGAAGAGGAAACGTCGAAGCTTGCGTCACTCAAGCGAGGTCCCTTTGCCGAAGACGGGCTCCTCGAGAGATAGGTGGGAGATCTCGAGACGGTATTCGCCCTTGCATCCATCAACCCTCAGCCCGAAGCACCTGAGAGCCATTGCGAAATCCGAAAGGCCTATATAAATTATACAAACCTTAGCAGCGTTAGCTTTCAACCAAAGCGCTCAGCCTAAACCCTAAACCCTGATACCCTAGACCACCCTCTCTGTCGCTGTGAGACCCTTTTGTCTGGATCTGTGCCTGCCCTCAGCGGGTGTGCGAGTCAAAACCCTCTCCCGGGTTTTTGTTAAGGGCTTCTTGTTATCATTTCGCATTTCCTTGCTGTCAGAGGAGTTCGCAGCTTAATTAAGGCTTGCATGGTCTGAGAAAGGCCTTGCGCCACGGAAAGGGGCGCTGATTGGCATCCGCCAAAATTTGGCGGGC
>BGNK01004485.1:4699-15397 GCA_003297005.1 Symbiodinium sp. clade A Y106
GCTGCATGGCAGTTTTTAAGCGCCGAGACCTCTCAGTACGACATGCACTGTTCAAGTCCGAGCTGCATGGTTTGTCAGAGAAAGATCGACAAGTTAAGCTGTTCGATCTACTGAAGCAAATCTTCGAGGACCCTCTGTTATGGTGAGAGAACTCATGTATGCAATAATAGCTCGCTAATATTTTTAGGCTCACTCACAGACAAAGAAACCCAAGCATGCGATGCAGGAGAGCGGGAAGGNCTAATATTTTTAGGCTCACTCACAGACAAAGAAACCCAAGCATGCGATGCAGGAGAGCGGGAAGGACTCCCAGCAGCAGGTCAAATGGCATTTGCTAGGGGTTCCTGTCTGCTTCCATGCATTCAAGAGTTTGGTGGGAGTGTCTGCACAGCTCATCCACAAGATGATGCCACTCGTCTTCGCTTGCACACATATGCTTGCAACTTGTCCTTATATCGTGGGCTCTTTTCGTTTCATGTTCATAGCAACCTAGGTCTGCAGTGAAGCAAGGACATCGCGACCCTCCCGTGGACGGACGAAAGGAAAGGCAGGGGAGACAGCGGCCGGCGGCTACCAGAGCTGCTGCCTTTTTCCAATGGGTCTACGATAACCTCGGGGAGCCGTTGGCTGAGGTTAAGTCGCTGCCTGAAACAGTTTGCTAATCATACTGCTAGCGAAGGTTGGAGCTGCAGAGCCTCTTTCTCTAGGCATGTTTATGCTTTTGGCCTAGGTGCCGGGATGAGGCTACAGCCCACGACGGGGAGGATGATGCTGAGCTCCCCATGGAGGACTCTGCGGTTGGACCGGTGGGCAGTGCAGTTGTGAGCAACAGGCAGAAGGAAATCAGGCAAGGCTAGCTTCAGTCTCAGTCCTTGCTGTGTTTCACTCATAAACTTGCCTGTGAACGTTTGGGCGGATTTTCGGAGGTGGATACACCCGACAACCATTGCCGAGCTGTACGACCTTCACAAGCAGACCTGCACCGACGGTACCGAGCCAGTCTCTGACAGCATCTTCAGGCAGGAGTGGAAAAGGTGGACCTGCTGTTTGAAGATCCGAGCCCAGGGGCAACACTCACGGTGTGTCACTTGCTACTGTGCTCAAGTTGGTCTGGTGTCCATGTGAGTCCATCATTCACTGCAGTGGGTCATCATGTTGCTCAANTGTTTGAAGATCCGAGCCCAGGGGCAACACTCACGGTGTGTCACTTGCTACTGTGCTCAAGTTGGTCTGGTGTCCATGTGAGTCCATCATTCACTGCAGTGGGTCATCATGTTGCTCAATATAGTTTGATTATGTTTGATTTTAGCAGCATCGAGACTCGAGGCTCCCGGCTATCCAAGTGGCGAGAACTTGCAAAGACAGAGGAGGAGAAGGTCGCCACCCAAAATGCCAAGCGGGAGCACTTGATCGGGGTCTTCGCTGACAGGGCATTGGGCAGGCGTCTCATGGTCAGCTGCGAGTGCTCCTCAGAGCCGTCCCTGAACCCAGATCCCATGACTGGGGTCTTGTATCTTCAGGTAGATGGAATGGACCAGGTCACTTAGCATGCAAACCTTTGTGAGTTATGATGTGAGACGGTGAATGCCTTGCCTTTTCTTTGCAGATCCGTGATCCCAGGCGAAGTTNTGTATCTTCAGGTAGATGGAATGGACCAGGTCACTTAGCATGCAAACCTTTGTGAGTTATGATGTGAGACGGTGAATGCCTTGCCTTTTCTTTGCAGATCCGTGATCCCAGGCGAAGTTCAAGCTGCCAAGAATGGCATCGACGAACTCCAAAGAGTTCGCCCACGTTTACCGCCCGGCCCTCCACATGATTGGGGCACTGATTCCTGGAGTGGCGGAAATCTATTTCTTGACTGAGTCTGATGTCAAGAAAGACACTTCGACCACCTTGACCTGTATTTGTATGGCACCAAGGAGCAGCACAGGTGTCAGTTCTTGACATCACATACAAGCCTAGTGCTTTTCCTCTTTCTTTAGCCACGAGCAATTCGGTGATATGTGACCTAGGCAGAGCCCTCCAGATCGCGGAGGAAATCCTCAAGCGAAGAGGGCTGCAAATGCCCTCGCACTTCACATTGCAGTGCGACAACACCTGTCGGGAGAATCGTAACAGCATCACTTTCAAGTTTGCATCCTGGCTGACCAGTCATTCCATTTACCGGACCGTTGACCTGCTCTATTACCGAGTAGGTCATACACATTGCGAGTTGGATCAGCGATTCTCCGTGTGTGGTAGCCACCTGGCTAGAAAAGAGAATCTGGAGACATTGGAGGACTCGTGCAGTCGGCATGCAAGCGGTCAGGTGCATGCTGTGCGAGGGCCGATTATGTAATTCAGCTGCTAACACCGACCCGGCAGGAGTTCCGAGATTGCCTGCTGGAGATTCAGCCTCCAGGCTCGCGGGAGATCCATGCGGAGATTCTGATGCAGACCTGGGATTGGAAAAAATTTCTNCACCGACCCGGCAGGAGTTCCGAGATTGCCTGCTGGAGATTCAGCCTCCAGGCTCGCGGGAGATCCATGCGGAGATTCTGATGCAGACCTGGGATTGGAAAAAATTTCTGGAGCCGATGACATACACCGGCCTTGCCATCACAGAGCAGGAGGAGTCGGTCTCCCATGGCTTCAGATTCCTTCAACGAAGCGACGTGAGGCTGTACAAGGGCTTCGCTACTAGGCAGCATATTCACTTCATCGGCGGGCCTTGCATCATTTTCGAGGTTAGGTCAGATGAATTCTTCGTCTTTCCATGCTCCAGGAATGAGATGAAGAGATGCTGTAGAGTTCAGAGACCAGGCTCTAGGTATAGAATTCCTCATGCTTCATGTTCCNTGCTCCAGGAATGAGATGAAGAGATGCTGTAGAGTTCAGAGACCAGGCTCTAGGTATAGAATTCCTCATGCTTCATGTTCCAACAATCAGAATCGAGGACACCTGGAGATTGGATGAGCTTCGCACGGAGGAGGACTTCTTATCATAGCAATCTTTGATGATATGTTCCTTATCTCTAGACTCTACAATTTTATGTGTCCCATGTCCATCAGGAGAAGCAGTCGCCCTCCGATGTCATTCTCCTAGTGAAGCAGTTCATGTCGGACAAGCACCTGACTCAGGCACTGGTGGCACTCCCCGCCGAGAAAACCTTGCCGCTAACAGGGCCCACTTCTTTGGCCGATCGAAACCCTTTGTCAGAGAAGTTGCTGAGCGAGTATCGAAAGACGGCGAGTGCATTGGAGAGGAGGCCATGGTCGTACGACAAGGCAGCTCAATACCTGCGAAAGTTCTGCGACAACAACGAAAAGGCGGATTTCGGCGACGGCGACCCACCTCAGATGTTGGCCTTCGTACCGAAATCATGGGTGCGAGAGCAGGCCGATCATGAAGACATGCTGAACTTCGCTCCCTCGCCGCCGAAGCCTGTCAGCATCGTCGAAGCCCCTCCGGGCAGTGGCAGGAAGCTCAAGAGGAAGAGGGACGATCGCTCGGCAGCAACGGCCCCCACTGGTTCTGCGAACTCCGTGCCGGCGCCGGCGGATGCAGAGGCAGCTCCAGGATCTTCGAGCCCAGCCGTCCCGAAGGCAGCTGCAAAGGCAACTGCCAAAGCCAAGGCAGCTCCGGCGGGAGTCCCCAAGGCCAAAGCGAAGGCGAAGGCGAAGGCTAAGGTGGCAAGTGTCCCTCGTCGTAAAAGTTTGTTCTCCTAACTGTACCGTTGGCATTTTTGAGTTCTGCCGGTTTGTTTCGCTCCATGGACCAGGATGTGAATGTGCTAGTCACTGCTGGTGCCTATCCGAGGCTCCCCCTGGGCCACGACCGCAAGTTCAGGAACAGCTTGGTTGCTCCAAGTGCCGGCACAGTGCTACAGGTTGTGGTCGATGCAGACCTCGATTCGAAGCATGGCAGCGGAATCAGGATGCCGTGTGAGCACACGTGAGAGTTTTAGCAGCCCATTGTCGCCTAGAGCTTTATTGCACAGTCATATCGTAATATTGCAGTTCCTCATTTGCCTTGGCAAGCAGTGGGCAGTCTGATCCTGGCCCAGCTGGAGGCTGGGTGCAGTTCAGGAAGGGCTCTGTTGCCCAGGATTTTGGCTGGTGCTTCCTTTGCCATGTTCGTCTTAGTGGGTCTTACGGGCACTGGTGCCTGTCTCCGACAGCCGAAACCTGGCTGAAAGGTGTTGTGACACTTACAATGCTACCCTTATCCGTGCCAGTAGGATCAAAGGAATGCTTTTCACGGCGGACTGAGACAAGTTTCCAGTGAGACTCTTCTTGAGGGAGACTCTTGATGGCTGGCATTTGGCAGCTGGCTTCCGATGCATTGACATGCGAGCAAGCAAGCGGACAAAAGAGATAAGCAGGCTTGGACTACCTCCAGGCAGAGGCAGGGTTTTTGCGGTTTGGCCAACCCGATCCTGTTTTCTTTCAGCTAAGAGCAGAAGCAAGACTTGGTTTGCACCGAAAGTTCGTTGATGGTTGCAGCTGCACGTGTGCATAGCATAGTTTGCTGCGATGTTGTCTGTTCAGGCCTCCAAGCATTGCTCTGCAGAGGCAGACCCAGCTCTTGCATTCTGGTGCATGCGAGAACTTGCTTCCAGCAATTGATGCGAGTTCGTTGCTGGCTGCAGCTGTGTGTGTGTGCATAGCATAGTTTCGGGTTGTAGGGGTCCGAATACCGCAGGGAGGTCAACCAATGCATGGTATCCTCTAGCAGGACCCGATCACGTCTTCCGACCTTGCCCTCACTGTAGNGTGTGTGTGCATAGCATAGTTTCGGGTTGTAGGGGTCCGAATACCGCAGGGAGGTCAACCAATGCATGGTATCCTCTAGCAGGACCCGATCACGTCTTCCGACCTTGCCCTCACTGTAGCCCTCAAAGAAACACTCCCGGATAGCTTCAAGGGAGCAGCCCAAGTATGTCCCGATGTTCTTGTCTTGCAACCTCCAATGCAGCTTTGCACGAGCCTCCCAGATCCGCACTCGGCAGTTCAAGTCACTCAAGTCCATGTGCGAGGTCATATCGTTCCGCCGGGTTCGCGAAGGTGCTTGATCNTCTTGCAACCTCCAATGCAGCTTTGCACGAGCCTCCCAGATCCGCACTCGGCAGTTCAAGTCACTCAAGTCCATGTGCGAGGTCATATCGTTCCGCCGGGTTCGCGAAGGTGCTTGATCTCTCGGAAGCACCAATCTCAGTTCAGGACAGAACTAGTGTTCCGCTGCGACTCTAGCCTAGCTACAGGGCTTGAATGTTGCCACACTTTCACCAGTAGGTGGGCTCAATGCATTGAAGCTAGAACCGAGCGAAATTTACGAAATCTAAGGACATGTATACCGCTCTTTTGTGCGAAGCTGAAGTAGGGCTTGCTTTGTCCTTGATGCTTGCAGCTGCACGTGTGCATAGCATAGTTTGCTACGATGTTGTTTGTTCAGGCCCCCAAGCATTGCTCTGCAGAGGCAGGCCCCGCTCTTGCATTATCGTGCATGCAAGAACTTCCTTTCAGCACTTGATGCGAGTTCGTTGAAGCTTGCAGCTGCACGTGTGCATAGCATAGTTTGCTGCGATGTTGTCTGTTGAAGCTTCCAAGCATTATTGCTCTGCAGAGGCAGACCCAGCTCTTGCATTTTGGTGCATGCGAGAACTTGCTTTCAGCACTTGATGCGAGTTCCTTGATGGTTGCAGCTGCACGTGTGCATAGCACAGTTTGCTGCCATGTTGTCTGGCCAGGTCTCCAAGCATTGGGCTGCAGAGGCCCAGCTCTTGCTGTGTCGTACATGCGAGAACTCTCTTTGAGCACTTGATGCCAGGCTTCTCTGGGTTATGACTCTACTGCCGAAGATGCCGATAGTGCTGAAACAGCCTACTATGTGTCTGCTGTCTCTGCAAATCATGAACGGCTTATGCTGGCCATGGTCTGCAAAATTCAAAGCATCTCCGGCTTCCAATTCGAGATATAAAAAAAATCGGCACGAAATTCTAAGCATTTCTGGGTTCCAATCCCAGATATAAAAAACGGGAGCATCGCAAAACTAAGCAATTGGGGGGGTGCAGCCCACACCATTACGAACTTTTGAAAAAAAANATCGGCACGAAATTCTAAGCATTTCTGGGTTCCAATCCCAGATATAAAAAACGGGAGCATCGCAAAACTAAGCAATTGGGGGGGTGCAGCCCACACCATTACGAACTTTTGAAAAAAAATTTTCAAAAGTTCGCCCTAGGCGACAGCCAAATTCTAAGCAATTCGGGGGTCGGGACCCCCCGACCCCCGAATTGCTTAGAATTTGGCTGTCGCTAGGGCGAACTTTTGTAAAAAATTTTTTTCAAAAGTTCGCGGGGGGTCCAGCTTTGACCCCAGAGATGCTTAGAAATCCAACTTTATTTTTTTTATATCGGGAATTCTGGCCTGACGAACTTTTGTATTTTTTGGTCCCCGGGAGTGTCGGAGATCTTTTGAATTCTTGCTTCGCTCGAACTTTTGTATTTTTGGTGCTAGGGGGTGTCGGAGATCTTTTGAATTTTTGCACTGCTGCTTCGTCTTGATTCGTCTTGGGTTCGGAGTTACAGACAACAGCTTGCAGCCTTTGGGCTTGTGTGAGAAGTGATCTCTGGCTTTGTGAATGCACGAGGCCATGTCNTTTTTGCACTGCTGCTTCGTCTTGATTCGTCTTGGGTTCGGAGTTACAGACAACAGCTTGCAGCCTTTGGGCTTGTGTGAGAAGTGATCTCTGGCTTTGTGAATGCACGAGGCCATGTCTGAGTCGGCTATGAGTGAGAACACAAAGTCCTTTCTCGAAGGGCTGGAACCAGCAGGAGATGTGCTGCACGACACGTGGTGCGACAGGATGACTGAGGCTATGATGCAGATGAACACCCGCTATGGCGGGCCGGAGAGTTACCTTCGAGCCAGGTTTCAGGGTCGTGCCGACTATGTCGGGTGGCTGGAGTACCTGGTGCACCTCATCCCCACGGATTGCAACCACTTCGAGTTTGATGCTGAGACGGGCGGGGTTAGCATGGACGGACTGGGTCAGGCAGGCTAGCGAATCCATGATGTATGCAGTGACTCTGGCACAGGCCCGGTTTTGCTGCCTGACTGTTTCTGTGCAGGCGGTACCCAAGATCTTCCACCCGGCATGCTTCAGCTATGCCAAAGACTGTAGCATCAAAGGCCCCTCTGAGAATGACACTGTGCGGCTCCTTTTCCAGGAGATCCTGAAAGACGGGTTTGTGACAGCTGGCGACCCAATCCTGCTTCTGTTGTCTGGCCTGGCTGTGGAAAGCCTGGACGAGGCGACTTGTCTTGCACCGAGTCAGCATGAANTCCAGGAGATCCTGAAAGACGGGTTTGTGACAGCTGGCGACCCAATCCTGCTTCTGTTGTCTGGCCTGGCTGTGGAAAGCCTGGACGAGGCGACTTGTCTTGCACCGAGTCAGCATGAACTACCCTGCCTAACACACTTGAAGCACCACTCCTGTCGAGGAGCCTCTTGGTGTTCCGTGGATAGCGGGTATGGGCCGACCGATCCTTCGACCGTATTCCATTGGGTACTACAAGGGGAAGACAAGAGTCATGACCTTGATGGCTCTGCTGTCCATTGCGAGAGACTCCTCGATGGACAACTACCACGATGTCCATCCGAAGCTCCTCGAAACCTTGAGGTGCATCCATGGTCATGTTATCGCNAGAGTCATGACCTTGATGGCTCTGCTGTCCATTGCGAGAGACTCCTCGATGGACAACTACCACGATGTCCATCCGAAGCTCCTCGAAACCTTGAGGTGCATCCATGGTCATGTTATCGCAGCAGCTTCGAAACGTGAGCAGATGCTTGGCAACTTCAAGTTGAGTGTGAGAGGGAGCATCAGAAAGGCTCCGAACATCATGAGCCTCGTCTGCACGGCAGTCAGCATCCATTGATGTCACACCTTCATTTATGTCGTTTCCTGTTGTGGCCCGATTGTGCTGAGTACCTGGGTCACCACCATCCAGAAGTTGAGGGTTCACGAGCCAACCCTGGACGTTCAAGAGCTGGCCCCTTGCCTGCAACCCCGTCCTTATCGGCTGTTTCAGTTCTGATTCGCAAGAGATTCTTATCTGTTTCAGCTTAGATCCGCGAGAACAACAACCNCAACCCTGGACGTTCAAGAGCTGGCCCCTTGCCTGCAACCCCGTCCTTATCGGCTGTTTCAGTTCTGATTCGCAAGAGATTCTTATCTGTTTCAGCTTAGATCCGCGAGAACAACAACCGCAACTCCAAAGCCGGACAGTTGCTGGCGAGCAAGGCAACAGCCGTGAAGAATATCATGGAGCTTTTCGACCCCTTGGCAGTGGATGCCATCGTGGACTACACAGTGGAAGTGGGCCACGAACACACCCCGTGGTCAGACGACAGCCTAAGCTCCAAAAAGACATTGCCAGGATTCCAGTATATTGGCTGCAATTTCCCTAAATATAAACTTCCAAAGCNCTGCAAGCTGGCCTTGCCGAGGTTCAAGTCGCAAGCCGGGCCTGTGTGGCAAGCCCGAGGAAAAGTCACCAAGGAGAGCAACCGTGTCATGGCAGCTTGGAAGCATGTGGCAGGAGACAAGAACTCCTCTCTGAGCTCCCGTGCCCAGTGCCAGGTGCTCCGGCAGATCAGTCTGTCACGGGCTCTGCCGGATGCCTTGCGGCGGAAAATGGATCGCCATCAAACGGAAGCCGTAGCCGAGGAAGCAGCTTTCGTGACAACGATCGTTCGCGAGGTCAAAGCCCTCCTACCGATTTCGGACAAATTGCTCCAGGAGGAATGGACTGACAAATACATTAGCGGCGATTCAGGGGTGCTGCTGGAGGTTCAGAGTGCCATTCTGCAGCGAGGGTGCAACACGTGCCGTGACTTGGGCACCATAAATGCTATCATGAGCCATCATGCAGAGAATGTGCCGGTTGTGTCCGGCGGGCCTGCCACTCAGATGGCTCAGCTTGAGCAAGAGACCTTCGACTTGAAGCTGAAGCAGCTGCAGTACGACCTGCAGTGCTTGAGAGTGGCGAAAGCCAAAAGGACGACATGGGAGAGCCAGGTGTACCATGCCAAGCTGGAGTTCAGGGTGGCTCGCTACCAGGAGTCGGCCAAGCATGCCAAGAACTTCATGGACCAATGCTGCAAAATCATTCACTACAACAAGCCGGAGACTTTGATTCACAGTCTGCAGAGCTTCCAAAGAAGCACNAATCATTCACTACAACAAGCCGGAGACTTTGATTCACAGTCTGCAGAGCTTCCAAAGAAGCACCTTGGAGAAGCATGCCCTGGATCTCAACTCGTCTGTGCACAGCTGCAAGGAGTTGTTTCAATCTGAAGGTCTCGGAATCACTGACTTCTAAGTAGAGTACAAAGTTTTCAAGTCTGAGGCCAGCACGGTCTTTCTGAACTGGAGTGCACCGTGCACCATCAAGAAGGGGGCCAAGACAGCCCAGATTGCAGCCTCGCAGCATGTGCTTGCATGCTCCGACAAGAGCANCAAGTCTGAGGCCAGCACGGTCTTTCTGAACTGGAGTGCACCGTGCACCATCAAGAAGGGGGCCAAGACAGCCCAGATTGCAGCCTCGCAGCATGTGCTTGCATGCTCCGACAAGAGCATCGGTCTGTTGCTGCAGCCGGAATTCACCTACAAGAAGAATCAGCTGTGGATGCTAGAGAATCTTGCAATGAAAGACCTCGCTGGAGCAGGCATATCCCTNACCAAATGATTTGCAGGTGGATGCCCGAGACAGCTTGCGGCCTCTCAACTACAGAGGCCGCATCCTTGAAGGTGCGATCTCCAAGGTGGCTGCCAGAGATCATGTGTTCAAGAATTCGCTGATCCTCAGGGACGGTCGCACGGAAGTGGCGACCCAGGTGTCCGCCAAAGATCTCCTCGTCATCGAAACCGCCGACGACACAAATCCGGACAATTGTCTCAACGAAGACGACCCGATTCAGGGCGGGAAGAAAGTCGAACAAATCGGCTGCAATGCCTGCGAGAAAACTTGACGGCATGCAGATGACTGGGCGGGCTTCCGTGTTCGTCATCGACCTTCATATGACGGTTGGAAACATGTTCGAAGCTTTCGTGAAGCTCCGGTCGAAATTTAACTTCCCGATCTTNACTGGGCGGGCTTCCGTGTTCGTCATCGACCTTCATATGACGGTTGGAAACATGTTCGAAGCTTTCGTGAAGCTCCGGTCGAAATTTAACTTCCCGATCTTCTTCATTGGTGCTACCGACGATGAGGAGACCCTGGAGTGGTTCAAGGAGCACAAAACCGAACCGAGGTGGCATTTCATGCTGTAGGTTTCTCTGATTCAGAGATCGTTTCTGTATCTGAAGCTCAGGACTGGCTTGCCCGCCTCCTACTCAACAAGGACATCACCATCCCTGGCTACAGCCCCGGCTCGGACGAAATCCCAGCTGACCTGCTGGAGAAAGAGCCGGAGCTTCCTCGCCTGAACTTGGTCACCCCAACGAAAGACCTGTACCCGAAGATTCCGCCCAGCCTGGTACAGGATCTTGTTGGGCATGCAGTGAACTCTGACATGACCTTAGGTTTGCACATTCTTCTCACCCCAAGATGCCCCCCTCCCCCGGGAGGAGTGGTCGACCCATGCTGTTCACGGAGAGCAGTTTCGGAAATTCTTAGACAGCATCATCGAAGAATTCGGCCCGGAGCC
>BGNK01004485.1:15513-44769 GCA_003297005.1 Symbiodinium sp. clade A Y106
GCTCCGGTAGAGGCTGGAGGTGAAGCTCCGGGGGATGGCAAGAAAGCTGCTACGACTGCACAGACGACTGCAGCACGGCTCATTCCGAACGTGCACTGGCAAAGCCACTGCTCACAGATTGTGTTTTCCGTGAAATGGCTCGCGACAGGGTTGTTGCCAGTTCGTGCCCAGCCTGTGCTGACAGCTGATTGTGATCTCGGACCTGGCCGTGCACTCGAGCTGTGCCAGGCTGCCACAAAGTAGATTTTACAGCACAAGATGAGATGATCGATTTCTGTGGCCCCGTGCCACCTGCATTTTGGCCGCTGCCTGGCGACCTCGGCCACGTCTTAGCATTGGTGTCTGTCCCAGATATGGTTGGCTCATGTTGAGACTGCAAGACTGTTCTGCGAGTACACTAGAAATGATTTCGCTACGTACTGAGACAGGCATCCAATGAGACTCTTCATGAGGGGGACTGCGAGACAGGTCGTCATCACTAGGCATCCGGCAGCAGCGATCCCGATCTATCCTGTGACAGCAAAGACCAGGGCTTTTAAAGAGCGAAAACCGCAAGAAGAAAAGCGCCTGACGTGCAGCATTCCTGACACTGCTGGNCTGCTGCTGCATTGACACATCGTTAGCTCCGCCCTTTGCAGGCGGTCACAACGAAAAGGCGGCCGTGGGCAAGTAGGCCAGCTTCCAACACAGAGGATGTATTCATTCTTTGAGGGCATGGACTACAACTAAATCCTAAATCCTAAGCCCTAATCCTAAACCCTGGGACTCGTAGTGGCAACCTTACTTTAGGCCCACTGTCCTGGCAATGGAATTGCGAAACTTCTTGTTTCCTCGAATTACGTGTGCGGCCTGAGCCATGTCCATGCGACCATGCGACCGGTACACCGTCTCACTCTTAATCCTAGCATACTGCATCCCCACTTCGTCTGGTATTTGATTTATCTTCATCATATTGATGCAGGAATTCCTACAGGAGTGTGATCGCAGCTTAGNNTAATCCTAGCATACTGCATCCCCACTTCGTCTGGTATTTGATTTATCTTCATCATATTGATGCAGGAATTCCTACAGGAGTGTGATCGCAGCTTAGAGTTCGGCAGACACAGCGGAGTATTTGCAGGTTGAAACTGCTCCCTCACTCTGTTGATCGCCTTGATAACTGTGTCTTTCTGCCGATACGGGGTTTTGCTATCTGAGCGACTGGCTGGGAATAACCAGCCATCTGAACCATCANGAAACTGCTCCCTCACTCTGTTGATCGCCTTGATAACTGTGTCTTTCTGCCGATACGGGGTTTTGCTATCTGAGCGACTGGCTGGGAATAACCAGCCATCTGAACCATCATCCGGCCAACGATCTTGCCAGGTCACTTGTCCACGACTTCCTTTTCGCTGTGCCCGTTTTCGGCTGAGGCCCTTCTTTTTGAGAGTTGCGAACAGCTGAGCACATTCTGGTAGCAGAGGTTTCAGTACTTCCGGTTGACGTTTCAACGGAGCCACCCGGATCACCCGCTTCTTGAAATCAATGTCGTCCTTGTGCAAGCGGCAGGCTTCTGTCACTCGTAAGCACAGGCAGCTGGCCAACTTGATTAGCACGTGCAGCCATGTAGGACCCACGTCCAATAGAAATGCCAGCCAATCCTGCAGCAGGCTGTGCGACAGAGTTGCTGCCTCGCCCAGCTTTCGACCAGGTGCACGGGTTTTGGCCTTCGCCTTTGCTTTTGTTCTTCGGACCATGACTCTGAGGGGCACTCGAGTTGATGTTGAGCCGAAGGCCAAAGGCGAGACAGGTTNTCGCCTTTGCTTTTGTTCTTCGGACCATGACTCTGAGGGGCACTCGAGTTGATGTTGAGCCGAAGGCCAAAGGCGAGACAGGTTTAGCCCTAAATCCTCTAGATGGGAGTCCGCCTTTTTGCCCCCCCAAAAGGCGGACTCCCCCAGCAGAATCACTTTAGATCCAAAACCCGAAACCCGACCCTGCCTCACACCCTAATCTAGGAGCACAAGTCATAACTCCTGCCTCCAAAAGTCAGACTCCCCCATCAGCATAACTGTAAATCCAAAAGAATCACCCAAACAGCAGACCCGACAACCTAACAGTACCCGAGAATCCCGAGAACCTAGGCTCCACCACCCGTTTGGATGGACCCACAAACCCCAGATCCCCGTAACATAATAACGAAAACTATATGTAGCAAAGACACAATCTGATTGAGACGGCATAACCATCTCAGCAATAGCAGTGATATAAACAGCGGGAACAAAACAACCATAATAAGAGTACAGACCCAAAGCTGATGTTTCGGCTCATACTATTCTCAATATGACACTTGAAGTCATCCTAGAGTCCAAGANACCCAAAGCTGATGTTTCGGCTCATACTATTCTCAATATGACACTTGAAGTCATCCTAGAGTCCAAGATGATGTCCCATAAATAATGCAAAACTTATCAATCCAGTACTTTCCTGTAGAGACGATTATTAACCTAAGCGTGGAATCGCAAGGCCGGTGCAGTGCCTCGTGCTGGAGACAGAAGAGGCGATCCGACTGCCGCCTAGTTACCGGGTTTGTCTGGGGCTGCTAAGTGGTTTCGTTTGGCATCTTTGGTACTTTGTGCTTGCATTTTACTTCTCGAAGCCTACTGTAGCATCTCCCATAGCTCGAACAACAAACTGCACCCGTTGGCACATGCCTGCACAGGCCGGGCCAGTCCACGAGACGGCGGAAGCCTTGGGTCAGCATTCGGGCACTGGGTTGCTCAAATATGTCATATGCAGCTGCTTGCCTCCGTACATGCGAGAACTTCCATTGTGCAATTGATTGGCTCTGATCTCGAAGAACTTTCTAGAAGGTTCATGCTTGACCAAAGCAAGATTACAGACTTGAGAGTGTGAAGCTTAGGCCTTAGGCTTTGGCAGCTTTGGAGTCTGGGACATCAATGAAGCCTTCCAATTCGGATCCTTCTATTCGCCTTATATGTAGAGGAGGTGTATCCACAACCCTTACAAAGACTCGGCAACATGGCCGATGGGTGCTGGGACTGGGCCTGGGAGGCTGATAGCTTGTAGCAGAGTCAGAGCTGGTCTGATGATGCTTGGACTCATGATGCTTGGACAGGTGCTGGGAAAAGGGAGGAGAAGACAGTTGAGCCTGTGGCGGGCAATGAGGCCCCTGCTGTGCCACCAGGAGCTCCTCCATCTCCCAGTGGTCAGCTGAACCAGCCTCAGAAGGGGGACACCGGGAGTGCAGCTGAGCCAACTTCTTCCTCCCGCCCCTGCAACCCTGGAACCAGCAAGTGGAGCGAGTGGCTGAGCAACCAGGAGTTCCAGAGTGTGTTTCATCACCCACGGGGTGAGCCGGAGAAAAAGCCTATGGGTAAAAAACACGACTTTAATCAGTTGCAACGTGTATGTGCTCACCGAGTTCGGCAGGCAGAGGAGGAGAAGGCTGAGCTTGGTACGGCTTATAAAGAACTCCAAGCACAGAAGCTGGCAACCGACATGGAGATCGCCGAGCTTTGGACCCAGAAGACCGAAGCCGAAGCGAAGGCTTCGAGCGCTGAGGGCAAGTGTCGACAATCGCAAGCTTTGGTGATGCAGCTAACGATACTTCTCGACATGAAGACCTCCCTGGTGAATGACGTGGCCCAGCTCAATGGCATCGCCCAGAACCAGCTTCAGACTCTGGGTGAGGAGAACATGGGTCTGGGGTTCCAGCTGGAGGTCCTAGACGATGAGATCGAAGGCCTCGAAGAGAAGTGCGATCACCTGCAGAAGCAGGTGGATGAGCTGACCGAGGCCAAGGCTGAGCTCATGGCGACGGTGGGTAGCCTACAAACCAGGGAAGCAGACCTTCAGGAGAAGCTCAACAAGTACAAGCAGGGGCTCCGGAGATATCGGGACCGCTTGGAAAAGGCGACTTTGGAAACGAAGATCTTCGAGGACTGGTCTTTTCCCTGATTCTTGATGAGCTCAATTCTTGCAATGGTTTTATTATAGCTTCAACTCTGTGTCTCATGCAGGATTTGGGCCCCACTCCGCCGAAGAAGCCCAAGACCAGAGATGAGGACTCGAAACCATTAGTGATTCTGTCCACATAGGTTCATAGTTTGGATAGTAGTCAATTGTTGCAGGAGAAAGAACACCCGACGACGCCGGCTTCCCTTTCTTCGTCTTCAGAGGGCAGCTGAGGATGGGCTACTAGAAGCTAGGGCCGGCTCGAGGTGTGCAATGATGAAACCACACTACATCCCAGTACTTTCTAGAAGCTTATCCCAGGACCTGGGTCAGTCATGGAGCTTGAATCTTGAACGAGGCACACGGNCCACACTACATCCCAGTACTTTCTAGAAGCTTATCCCAGGACCTGGGTCAGTCATGGAGCTTGAATCTTGAACGAGGCACACGGCCAATGGCTTTAGCTTCCGCCTATGGATGCCCCGGCGGCCAAAAGCTTGAAAAGGCAGATCAATCCCATCTTGCATTGACCTACTGTGCCACTGCATTGAATTGCCCTCTTAGTGTAGATTTTCCAGCAATAGATCACAAGCCGAGGCGGTGGCTGCATCGCAACTTTCGTCGTTGTCACCCCGGGCCTCACTTGCAAGGGGCTCAGACTCATGAAGAGGGTCATGGGGTGGTCCAGGATCTAACTCTACACTGACTGTTCGGCCCCTGCACAAGGTCTCCCTAAACCCTAAACTCCTGTTCAGAGTTCGGTCTGATATCCCATTTGACCCCTGTACAGGGTCTGCATATTTTCTGACCCTGTTCAGGGTCTGGCTCATTAGTCTTCTGACCCCTGTACAGGGTCTGCATTCTGACCCCTGTTCAGGGTCCGGCTCTTCGTCTTCTGACCCTGTACAGGGTCTGACCATGCACTGACATCTAGACCCCTATGCAGGGTCCGCTGCTGGATGAAGAAGCTGGCCCCTGTGCAGGGCCCGGCTTGCAGCCTCAGTCCGTCGGCCTGAAAATTTTACCTTATGTTCTTACCTTGTTGAGTTCTTACTTATTACAGCCTATAAATATATACTTATGGTTTGCTAGAACAATAAACATACTTGTGGTTTGCTCAGACTCTTTCTATTTCTATCTATCTATCTATATATGATGCATATATATATAATGAATAATTTGAAGAATACTATATATTAGTCTTATAGAAGGAGCTCTGGTCCCCGGCTGGGCACATGCCGTGGCAGGCCTTCGGCCTTGGATGACACGAAGCCACCAAGCTCTTCACCTTACGNTCCCCGGCTGGGCACATGCCGTGGCAGGCCTTCGGCCTTGGATGACACGAAGCCACCAAGCTCTTCACCTTACGGGCCTGTGGAGTGTAGCTTCGAGAGGGTCAAAGGTTTCTATGGTGCGACATGATACATATACCGTGTTTTAAATAGCCACACACACATTCTAATTTGGTTGCTATACATCTTCCAATACAATATTCGCTACTTTCCATTAGTTACTCAACAAAACATGGTTCTATGAAGTGTTTGCTCCGATGCTCGACAACCCACGGTTTTCAACGGCTTTGCAATCAAATCCAGGCCAAAGTTTCCCAAAGTAGCCGAAACACACTCGTTTTCAACCGTCGTTTCGCAATTGTTGAATGTGCTCAACGACACAACATGAAGCCCAAAATCGAAAACACGTTTCAAATTATACTGTTTCAACAGGACTACCAAAGCACCAGTTTTGAAACCCATTTATAAAAAAAACGAAGCCGANCACACACTGACACACACTGACACACACTGACACACACTGACACACACTGACACACACTGACACACACACACGCACGCACACACACACACAACACCACACAACACGCACCCACACGCATGTCACTCATGCTTGGTATACGGCCAGTCGACCTTATCACAAACGTGTGTTGCTGAGGAACTCGTTGTACCAAAGAGCCAAGGGCTCAGTGCTACATGTAGAGCGCATGAGGTTTTCAGGTTTGCCAAGTTTACCAACCGTTCCGGGCTGTGCAGCACGAGGTCATGTAGGGTGGTGGATCGTGGTGCTGGGTGGGTTGTGGGTGGTGCGGGCAGTGGGTGGTGGGTGGTGCCGGCTGGAAGCTGGTGGTGGTGGGTGGGGTGGTGGGTCGTGGGGTGGTTGGTGGGAGGTTGGTGGGTGGTGGTCGATGTGTTTGTCGGTTGGTTGGTGGGTGTTGGGTTGGTGGTGGTTTTTGGGCAGTGCGCGGATGGTGGGTTTCCGGTGGCGCTTTTTCGGCCGGGCAAAAGCGCCACCGGATGGCTTGGATTTGGAATCGAAGTTTAGTCGAAGTTTCGACTAAACTTCGACGCACCGAGTCGAAACTTCGAAATTTCGACTGCCACTACGTGCTTCAACTGCTTATACACAGGACCCATGCGTCAGCCGCTGCCTGGCAGTGGCTCGACCCATGGCCCGCCCTGTCCTGGCTGTGGAGCAGGGCCGAGCTGCGGGACAAACCCTCCTCAATTTGCCGTGCCTGGGAGCAGAACACTTAGATTATGTGGCACATGTCACATGCCATGCCCCCACCGGCTTGTGGGAGTCCTCCGCAGTCCTCAGCATTGCCAGCAACAAGGTGGAAAAACACTTCACTGCCAAAAGTGTTCCTGCACCCACCAGGCCCACCCTGACTGACGTATGTGTTTGGAAAGGACGTGGATTTCTTCAACAAGGTACAGGCCAAGCAGCTGCTGATCGTCTGCCACATAACGGACCACAGCTACACACACACACACACACACACACGCACCTGCAATGTGACCCCTAAATGGAGCTCAACAGGAAACCCAATTCAAACCCCCAAAAATACAAAGCGAACCCAAAACAGCCTCGAAAGCGTAAGGTTTAGCATAGGGTCTGAATGTGACCAGCGGTAGTTTCTTTCGAGGAGGGATATCTTCTGGCACAACTATTTAAAGAAGGACGATCTATGAACTTAAGCCCGACGTCTGTGTAAAAACAGAATATTCGGACCTGTACCGTAGTTGGTTGAGCTGTTCCTCAACGGTCGGCGATACTAAAAGATTTAGGGTTAATAGGTTTTAAACCTTAGGGCTTCGGGGTTCCATAGGGCGTAGGGTTTAGGGTATAGATATATAAGCATCTGTACAGGGCTGGTTTAACCCGTAAACCTTAAACAATGAATGCCGAAACCCGTGAACTTGAATCCCGCTCTAAAACCTACGACCCTATCAGGCCCATATAAGCCCGTGTGAATAAAGACCCTAACAGCTCCATAAAGCCCTCCTCAACCCTTAAAACCCTAAGCACTGCTTCCAAAACCCTCAAGCCTTGCAGTCTTTGACAGGCCTTGAGCACACGGCGATCGAGCTCCTGCAGCACCCTCTTCTCAACATGATGCAGCAGTTGGAGGCACATGAGAGCTTCTCATAGTCATGGGGTACCTCTCTGGGGATTCCTATAATGAGGTGATAAAGATCCCGCGATATATAAGGTTTACGTGTTTAGGTATCAAAGTTTGTTTAGCCCAAACCCTATTGGCGTTATCCTGATGTGCTCCTCAATCTTTGGACCCCAGTCCCCAATCAGGGTTTAGGAAACCAACAAACCCTGAATCTGCGTCTCTCGTTAGTGAGACTCGGCAGCAGTAGATGCCTAGAGCCTCAACGCCTGTACCTTCATCCCTACACTATGTCTCTACTTACTGGATGATATTTGCACTTTTAAGTTTCGTTCTTTACAAAAGTGTAAAGGGGTTATTTAGAATGATACAGGCGGCTTATCGCCTACCTAGATCGGTTTTTACTTGTTATGGATTTTGCTTGGGTTTTCAGCGGGATCTGCAGCGCAAACAGTGCTTCTCTGAAATGGAAGAGGTGTTTTGCTAGATCTCATGAGCTTCTACGTGCAAAGCAGGTCTAAAACGAATCAAAAATCAAAGCGGCAGGTTGCGCTGGTTCCTGTATTCGGTATACGGTCCACGGAAAAAGAAGCACGCAGCAGAAATCCTGAAACCCCAAACCGGTAAAACACCTTATGATCGAGATATATATGATGCCTTGTCAACAACCTCACGAGGACCCTTGAGAACCCTAGGCCGAACACACGCCACCCTGCGTTTCAGGTGCACAGTGACCCACAAAAGATTCCGGAAACATTCACTTTGTGCCGCTTGGTCGCGTGTGAACCGAGGCTGTTTGTAATTAAACAGTATAGGGCTTTGTAGGGATTCTACAATTTTTTGGGTTTCTACAGGGTGCTGAAGCAAAGCTCTAGAAGAGGGGCTTTATCAAGGTTTGCAAGGGATTTGATCAAGTTTTTGTTGTTTGCAGTTGTTGCAGGGTTTTCGGCTCGTAGAGAGGCATTGGTAACATTCGCAAAGGACCATGTAAGGATTCAGGGTTTAGGGCTGGGGGTTGCGATTTAGGATTAAGTGAAGGGATCAGGTTTGCCGCGGGGCCCCGGGGTGTTGGGCTTAGGGCTGCTTATGTCGTGTGCAGCACCGGGGCGCAAGTAGTTTGACGGGCTTCTTGGCAGGGTTGATATGTGGGGCGGTCCCTTTCTCAGGATTCTGCAAGAAAGGCCGAACATTTTAGGGCAATGTAGTATGGGGTTTGGGATGAGGAGGCAAGGTCCTGCCGCATTGACGCAGTAGGAGTTAATGACAAGTGCACTGTTATCAGACGTCACTGCCGACGGACGGCCATTAGCGACACAACCAACGGACCCCGGGTAATTATGCAACTTCAGCGTAGCTCTAAGGGCTTGCATTGGATTTGGGAAGGCCCCCACGAAGTAATAGTGGTACAGTAGGCTAGTGCTTGAAGAAGGAAGGCCATTAATTCCATTGCCAGTATCACTTGTGGCCCGTGTGGCTGGGGGCCTTACCCTCTTTACGGACACTCTAGTTTGATAAAAAGTTCAACCTGCTGAGCAGGTAACTGTGGCACAGGGGCTCACTGCCAAGTACCGTTCTTGAGCTTCCCTGGTGCTTTGTGTACAAGTAGTGGTATTGCTGCTGCTGCATCCACAAACGGGAAACACATGCAATAGCCTCATCCCGAAACCCTACTGTAACTCCCCAACCTGATGAGACCTCAACCCTAAGCCCGAAACTGTAAACCTTAAGCCTTCAATTCCAAGTCTGAAATCCCCAACCCTAAACTCCAAACCCCAAGACTTAAAACCTTACACCCTAAATCTTAAATCTTGAACGCTGGAAGCTGCTCTGAGGGTCGGAGGAGTTCGGCTTGCACCCGAGCAGCATCCAGTGGCTAACGACAACGAACCTCAGCAGATCTTGAAGTTTCGGCTGTAGGGAAATTATTGGATTTTGGTAAGCATAATCTAGCAGACTCCGCTCTTCGAAACAACAAAGAGCACGTAGTACAGTCTAAGACAACAGCTAGAGTTGGTGGAGGGCCTCCAAGAAGACATCAGGAAGATGATGATCCGCAACATCCCTGCCCGCTGCACAGAGCCAGAGTTCCTTGGTAGTCGAGTTTGGGGTTCTTACGGTCAGGGTTAAGGATTTCGGGTTTAGAGGTTTTGGTTTAGGATTGAGGGGAGCTCTCGGATTAGGGTTGAGGACTAGGCGGTTTGGAATTTACAAACCCCTTTCAAGTGAAGGTGTCGCTGAAGGTTCCGAACCTCGCGGTCTTTCCGGGAGGAAGACGAGGTGCCCCTGAAAGTTGAACCGCTTCTGCCTTAGGGTTCTCCGTATGGGTCAGTTGCAAAAGAGCGCACTAAGTTCGTGACCCAGAAAGCACCTACACTGACCTACACACTGAAAACTACCACCTTGCAGGGATATGTCCTCAGAAGCCAATGTTTAGGTGCCTCTTTGGGTTTCTAACCCTTGTAGAATACTCTACAAACCGGGGAAGAACATAGAACCCTGATAATTTCCGTTCTAGAAGAAGAAGCTGTTTCAAGAGAGCACTAAGGTTCCGACTGTATCTCAACACGCTTGCCAAGAGGGAGTATGTGCTTGAGATGCCCAAGACAAGCGCCTCCAAGTGCAAGGGTTACTTGGTCAAGGGCACGGTTCAGGGGGGCTAGTGTTTAGGTTTTAGTATGTTTTTTCCTGTTTGAGTTTAGTTTGCCAAAAATTAAATTACGTCCCGAAAGGGATCTTTTGTTCCTGTCCTTCCTGCAGAAGGGGACCAAGGTTACGCCTTCGTGCAAATGCGTGATCCGGAGGATCTTGCTGCTTGGCCAAGACTTCAGGTTGTACCCGAAGGGTCCTCAGACAGTAATAATAAATAATAGACTCTGCTTTGGAGATTCCGGACCGGCCTGGACCTCTAGGGTAGGGTGGATTGTTTTTGATCTTGGGTGGCAGTGTAGGGCTGAAAGCGTTTATAGAGTTTAGAGCTTAGGGTGTAGGGCTTACCAGTCCGAGAATACGCAGTGATGTTCTTCCCGTAGAGGCCCTATATAGACGTGCTATATTGTGATACACCCCAAAGCTCGATCCTGACCTGTTGCCCCAAGTCTTGGTACCCTGAGCCGTTGTCACCCTAAACTGGCAAGCTTTACACCCTAATTTCCTTCATTACACCCTACAACCCCAATGCCCTACAGTCTGTGGAACTCCAAGCCCTGCTAGCCGAAACGGCTAAGGCCCTGTACTTTTTCTCTAATCCCGTACAACTAACTAGAACAACCCCACCTTGATGTTGGGGTTAAGGATTCAACCCGGACTCTCATGAGCATTCTGACATTGTCACATGGGGTTTCTTGAAGTTGAAGCGGGACGGGCTTATTCTGGATCCTGGTAATACGGATCCCTTGGTGTGGGGGCTGTACTGCAATATGGGGTCCTTTACTAGCCGTCAGTTGATGCTGTTCTGAAACGTCAAGATCACAAAGGCTTTGTGTTGAAAGCCGCAAGAGGAAGTGTGGGACTCATATTCTTCAAGATGTGAGTAAATCGAGTTCAGCTCAAAGGCTTAATCACAGGTTGTTCTCGAGAGCAAGCCTGAACCCGAAGCCCCTCATTCCTAAACCTTAGACCCTAGACCCCCAAGTGAAAAAGCCGTGAACAGCAAGAACCCAAAAAAGGAAACCTCTGACGCTAGACTCCCGTGAGGTTGCTTTGGCGCGAGAGATGTGGCAGACCTGCGTCCCTAGCAGGATGAGCCCACGCCCGTTGAAGATCCACCCAGTCGCTCGGCCCATCTGAGGAGTGCCGTTCGTTTTTTTTTTCGTTTTGGGGCTCAGGGTTTAAGGTTTGAGGCATAGGGTAGCACCATCAATATTTAGCATTGGTCTCAGATGTGTCGTAAATGTTTTAACATCACAAGACTGCTGGACGCTCTTTGTTATTTAAATGCTTTATACACATATATATATATATAAACATAAATATAAATATAGACAATATATATATATGTATATATATATACATACACATGTATGTGCATACTCATTTCGAGCATAGCACAGTGGTTCCTGGGAAGTAAGAGAAGGTACGATTTCCGCAGGGACCTCTACTAACCCTAAACCCTTAAAGCCCTACACCTCCAAACCCTAAACTCCTACATAATCCCTGGACCCCTGACCGCACCTTTACACCCCTGTCCCTTAACCCTAAATCCTTTGACCCTAAGAAGATCCAAGGCAGAGCCTCAGGGCCCGGCATGCTAGCCGGAAGCGTTTCTACAGATTTGGCGACATTTTTTCTCAGCCTCTGTGGTAAACTCCAAACCCTGAATCAAGATGTCTTAGTGGAGGGTTTGGGTTTTTAAGGGTTTAGGATTCCGGCGTTTTGGGGTTTTGGGGTTAGTAATCAAGAAAGCCTCACACAAGACCTGAGCTCTTCTCATCGAGAAGACTGAAGCATTAGACTTGGGTGGGTGGTTCCTATTCTACAAAGATACTGGGGAATTTTGGTGAAGACTGGTGCTACTCATTCAGGCCCCTACATCACGGGCCATCTACTCTAAGAGGAGTAGAGAGAATCCCAAATCGTAAGCATGTCTTCCAGCGCGACCATCCCACCCCAAAAATTAGGAGCTTCCATGCTTGAACCTCGGGTGCATAGCTCTTTTCCTTTCAGGGCTTGAATCTGCTGATGCCGGTGATACTCGTGAATCTGTGAGGTGAGAGGGCCTTGTTAGTTTGTTCAAGTTTGTTCATCAGGTTTCTATGATCCTTCATTGAGAACCATATCAGAATACATTATATGTGTACCCTCCTCCCTCAGCACCTCTGCAGCAAGTTGCAGCACCTTAACGTGGTCAGCAGCATGTTTCATAGCGGTGCTTATACTCGGGGTTAGCTGATGCAATTTACTGATACACGGATGATTTAAGACATCATACAAAGGAATGCAAAGTATGCGTCATTGCCCCCCCCCAGTGTAAGGTAAATAAGCTTCCTCGACACGGACCCAGCTTGGGGATTGGAGCCACGACTTGGGAAGCTGCAACCGAGCGTTGACACAAAGCTGGCTAGGCTTTGCGGGGTGCATAGGCAGTGCCAGCACCTTGCCCGCAACCCAGGCTCCAGATGGGCTTCTTCCTTGGAGTGCTGCCACAAACCTGAGCCTTTAACCCTGAAGCCGAAACCACGTAAGACCAATCCCTTGGGCCCTATCACCGCTCTAGCTTCGCGCCCAACCCGAGGCCAACACGACTCATCTGACTTTTCTGGAACTGATGACATGAACCCCGACCAGTCTTGCAGCATTTCCCCCAGCGGCTCCAACACCTGGTAAGAACCTGTCAGCAGCAGTGCCTTGCATCTGTATCCTTCTTTGTATGAAGTCATGTGCAGCATCGTCGTCATGGCAACTCGTTACCATCGGCGCCAACGCCCCTGCAACTACTTCCAACAAAGCAATCAACAAGGGCAGTGCGAGTGATAAGGGCAACGGCGGCAACACAAAGAAAGGTAACAACTCTCTAGTGGATCAAAACCGTACTCCGGCCATTCGGCAGATTAATTACCGTGAATAACGACAGCATCAGCATCAAAAGCATCGCCGCCGTCAGCTTTGCAACCCTATCCATTTCCCTATCATGATCATCATCATCATCGTCATGGTCATGGTCTTCATCATCATCATCATCATCAACTTCACTGTCATCATCGTCACCCTCATTATTATCATCGCCATCGTCAACATCGTCATCATCATCATCACCGGGCGCAGTGCCCGCAGAAGCGACACCGGCGCCATCAAAGCAGCAACACCCAGCACACAGCGGGAGACATATAGTTGTCGGACTATCCCCAAATGGAAACCCTCAACTTAACAATCAGCGACAATCAGGGAAGGGGTTTAGGCTTCGAGTCTAGCATGGACGGACGTTAAGGTAACAACAGCAGCAGCAGCAATGCTTAAAACAGCCCAAACTGCTGATGCTAGTGCGCGAGTACTGCGGCGACGACTGCGGCTGCTACGACTCTGCGACCACCACAGCCGCAACCGTCCAGCTTGCACGGAGCCCCTACCATGTGGTACATGAGCACTACCGTCATGGTTAGTGGCAGTACTCCGACAACGGAGATGAGCATCGGCAGACTTGCCAATACAGCAGTGCCTGTCAGAAGAGGCCTTTGGAGTCATGGTTTTTCTGTGCTTCCTGAGCACGTCCTCGGCCATCAGTCCGACTTTTAATGTCAATGGGCGACCCTCAAGACTCAAGAGCAAAATATATTCCTCTCACCCTGTGATCCCCCAGGCAGCTGCAACGCAGCATCCCGAAACAGATGGCTGAATGCTTGGGAGCAACATCACCTGATAGTTTCGACATACACCTCAAAACCCTAGTCTAATTGCTAAGGCCTCAGCAAAGCCAAAGATCCTTGTCCTTGAATACTTGGCCAGGCTGAATTCGTAGGATGTCCTCATCCACGAAAGCTTGTCCGCAACATGTTTCACAAAAAGCGTCAGCCCCAAGGCCCGAAACCCCAATACAAACTTTTCCCCCAGAGACCCCTAACACAAAAAACAACCGAACACTGAACCCCAAAAACCTGAACCCCTAAAACCCCAAACCCCAGACTGCATCTTTTCAGAAACCGCTGTGGTCCTCAATCACCTCTCGACAGAGACTCTAAGTCCCTTTGGTTGAAAAATGCGCATGAAGTCATAGTCATACTCACCCCTCCCCACCAATTTAACATCTATTGCCAAATGAAGAGCTATTGGAGTCCCCGGGAACCTTAGACAATATGTAACCCTACAAAAACCTTGGAAAGCTTTTGGCAAAACCCTTTTATGAGATTCTATGAAGGACCTTGCACAACCGTATACCAAAACCCTGAACAAGACCGTATCAGAACCTTCTTAAACCCCATACAAAACTTATAAGAAGCTTCTAAAGCCCGATACCAACACCCTACGCAAGGCCCTATCCTTTCATACAAAATAAAAGCTACTTACCACCCCATACAAGAACCCTTTTTCAGATGCTGAAGGAGCCTTGCAATAACCTGTACAGAACTTCATGACCCTGCCGGAACCGTATCCATACAAGAAGCAAGATTCTATAAGAACTTCACATCTCTCTACTTTCCGGGTCGCCCTGGGTGCGTTGTGCACATCAAAGTGCGTCAAAGCGGCTGTCCACCCTCGCTCGGCGAGCTCGAGCTCCCTTCTTGGGTTTAGGGCCAAGGTTCAGGAGTTTGGGCTTGAGGTTTAGGGCAACCAAATCCGTAAAGGGTTCTCGTCGTAGCTGAGCATGTGACCTTTAACGCTTTTAGGGTTCTTACAGCCCTACCACAATCCAAAGGGTTAGCCCTTTTGAGACAGGGAACGCATCAACTAGACGACTGAAAGTGCGCATTTCGACTTATGAACTGGGCAATTAAGCAGCACCAAGATCCCTGTAGTGAAAGGGCTCTACGAGGGTTTTACATGGGGCTTTGTCGGAAACCGCATGCTTCTAGGATCGTACAAGGGATTATGACAATTTGTTTTTTGACACCAGGCATAACGTTTCCGAGTATGTTGTTTTTTCGGTCCGCGGTTTTCTGAGATCTCTCAGGGTTTGAGGTCTATTGGATTTGGGGCCGTGCTTTGGGTCGAAGGAGACTGTGACAAGCATCTACGGTTCTGGACTTTCGGGTTGTTAGGGAATTTAGGCTTGGGGGTACAGAGTTTCCAACCAATGCCTTCGAGATGAGAGTTAAGGGCTTCTGGCCAGAACTTGGAGCGGTTTCTGCAAGGTCGCAACGGCTTTTAGGGTTCAGTTTTCAGGGCCGGCGGGGTGTATTTAAGGTTGCAGGCCCATGCATCAAGTTGTTACTAGTAGCCTATTTTCGGACCAACACGCTAGACATGTAGGTGCTCAGTGCAGGGGACGTAACGAGTATGTTGCATGACTGTATTTAGGACACCAGAAGTAAGGTACTAATAGCCTGATGCTATATCCGACTAGTCGCGTCCTATGATCCTTCAAGCAGCAACCTGGAGGATGTAGTAGAAGCATCTTTGTGTTGACCTTGGTTAGCTAGTGGAATGGGCGGGCCGTTCTGTGAGATGCACTTTAGCACATCTCCGGCAGATGTTCTGAAACTTAGGTTTTTGCTTTTGAGGCGGGGTCTGTCCTAGCTTCGCCACGAGCCCCGGATCGACTGTGCCTACATCGGGCCTCAGACGGATGGTCGAGGTCTTTCGATTTGGGACCTAAAGCTTTGCCTCCTAGCTACATGAATACATACGTACACTCACATACAGCCGTGCCGTTGGTGGATCATTGTGCATTGTTCGGGTGACCCAGAAGTTGTATGCATTGATGTCGCATTGCCAATATTACCTTCGACGGTACGACTGGAAGCATGAATTGCACATCATCTGACAACATCTTCTTACAGTCTGTCTTTTGGGCTTGTTTGCGCAAATACAACAGCCTTAGGAGCCCACAAATACAATGTTGAATGATCGACTCCCTTCCTCCGGCATGAAGATATCTATAGAGATGGATGAGATTAACATTTTTCAGGTCGGTCAAGGGCTCACACCACCGCGGCACATTGAACATGATATTGGTCCTTGGCCAATCGCTCTCAGGAGCACGCAGCAAAGCTGCTAAGACCCGACAAGCACATGCGAGTTGAGAGAAATCCCTGGCACGCGATCTGCCGCTCTCTCGCTCTCTCTCTCTCTCTCTCCCTCCCTCCCTCCCTCTCTCTCTCTCTCTGTTTCTGTCTCTGCATGTGTTTGCACGAAAGAACTCCCACGTACACCTAGACAGGTAGATAAAACTACTTGCCTTGTTTACGTGTATTTTACAACAAGGTGGAGATAATTATACATAGCTGGATAGATGGTATTTGGGATTATTTTGGTCTATACCGGATGCTCTGTGTGTCTGTTTGTCCACTAGTTCAGTCGTGTATTTTGACATGTTTTCTTAGGCGGTATTCAAGACATGGAGAATAGATAAGCACCAGTTCTAGATCTTTCAGGGTCTTTGTGTGGTTGCACACAACACACGGACTTGTGTCAGTTCAAAACTCGATTTGTTCTTACCTTTGCGAGACAACTAGAAGCCGGTAAACTTTGGTGAGGTTGCAGATCTCCGGGGGGTTTATCGCGACAGGTGCTTTGCGAGTAGTCGCATCAGAAATCCCGGCCACAGCTTGACTGAAAAACGTTGTTATGTTCCATTGATGCTGATCGGTTCCCGTACCTTTGGCTGTCATAAGGTCTTCAAAGCAAGTCGACTATAGAATTACAAGTGCTTCGGTTGGTGTTATCCCAACCACACCCGTTCTGTTGTCTAGAGGTACCACATTTGTCCTCTACCACATGTCTTGCGCGATACAGTTTTTAGGAATCAATAAAGGTACGCACTTCGCTAGCCAAGTGCCTTAAATGCCGCTTGTGGCACCGAGAAAGTTGGAATCTAAAGATCGAACGCGACCTCGACTTTCACTTTTTCAGATACGAAACACCGAATCCAATCGGCCTTGACCGCTGCATCAACATGCTTGCAACCGTCAGGGTCGTGACTGGCACATGGACAAGGTGCGGCTGCGGGATCACTCAGTTGCTTACACGTTTTCTGCGCCTACGTGTGGAGGTTTTGTGCTGTGGAACATAGCAGCATGGCTATATCTAACGCTGTAGGTTTGAGAACCGTAGACTGATTCACTCACTCCAAGCAGCGGTCCGGCGGTTTCTAAGTCCAGACCCTCAGCTGGTTGTGGGATCAAGACTTTTCCTGTATCACGTCTTGCACCGAGAGTACCTTCAGGTCTCGTTTTGGGATTGTTGGTGTTTGGGATGCAGGGGGTTTCGGGTTTAAGTGTCCGGGTTTAGGGCTTAGTGTTTAGGATCGTTTCGATCGGTTGCGACTGCATCTCTGGAGCCGTAACTTGGCAAAAACATGTAGATCCTTAGTTAACCACCCCCGTCTTCAAAGATATGTAACATAGACTTTGTAAATGGAAGGGACTGTTAGTCAGCTATTTAACAACGAAAATCCTCACCACCCCAACCTCGGGTTTTTGCTCTAAGGGTTTAGGATTTTGGGGCTAGGGTTTAGCCGCTTAGCCTAAACCATCCCATAAGCGCAACGAACTCGGTTTGCGATTCTTTTTGCAAACATAGGATCCCTCCGCTCATGTGTTCTTACTTCTGGTGTTCCTAAGCTTGTGGGTGCTTAGCTAGGCCTAGTTTGAGTGCCTGAGGCTTTGTTGTTTACTTAGTAGCAGAGTCGGGTTACATGTAGGAGTCTTTCTAAAGTTCACGTCAATCAATCTGAGTTCGGGAGTCCGTGCCGGAGCTTAGAAAAGGTCACCTGCCTTGCATTTGTGTTTTTGACAGGTATCTTGGAACAACTCCGAACATTTATGCATACATATGCATACACCTACCTACTTCCGCACCTGCACCTGCCTTATAGATTCATACGTGGTGCATACACATGTACACGCACATAATGAGTCCACACCATCAGGCCTGAAAGCCTAAAGACTTTCAGTTCAGGATCTGGACAGCTAGATCTCCCAGGATATGGGGATTAGACTGGTTCCAGCAGAACAAACTCGGCCATTCCGAATTCAAACCAAAAGCCCAAGACCCGAAACGAACTTGGAGCCTTCGCAGACCTTGGCTGCGGCCGTACTCCCTCCGGGGCCCGTGAAGCCCTCAGACTTGGCCTTCGGGAGGTCTTGTGTGGCTTTGTATCCTTGAAGGGGTTGTGGGTTTGCCTATATGTACACTCATAGTCTCATAGTCAAACTCTTAAATTTGGATTTAAGCTTTTTGGCTTGGTCTCATTAGGTTTTCATCCTTCTGTGGGCTTGAAATTTCCTGGATCCTGTATCATACTACTCACAAGTAAGTAGTACTGTTGGGATTGAGAGTTGAGGTAGTATGTGGACTGAAGTTTCAGGTACTAGGTTTCGGGGTTTAGGCGTGTTCGGGTTTTGAGGTTTAGTTAGGTAGTGGACATTTGGGGTGTTGGCATTACGGTTCTAGGATAGGTATTAGGGATCGGTGGTTGAAGTATTAGGGCTGGGGTATTGGAGTTTAAAGGTTGAGCTGTTGGCATCTATGTCGGGCGTCTGATCCCTCACAGGCTGCCGGGCCTGTGCTGGGGTGAGGTAGTAAGGGGTTTGCTGGAAATTCGGCGTGCTGTATTTTGGGGTCCCCGGATCTAAATCCTAAACCGTTAACCCTCAAACCCGAAGCTGATCATTTGGGTCCTGTCTTAGGTTTCCTTTTTTCGCCAACGAGAAGGCCGTAATCTTTCAGGTTTTAGGTACACAGGGAGCCAGCCCCTCAACCATTGACATAGAGTCCTATGGTGTATCGTACAGTTACGGCGAGGGAGCCTCGGACTCCCTGAGCAGCGCCACTTCAATCATTAACCTATGTTTATACTTACAAAGTCCCTTCATCGTCGAAGTTGGGACGAAATCTGTAAATCCTAAACTCAAAGCCCCTAGCAGCCCTAGCAGTGGAGCATCCCAAGCCCTAAACTCTAAACCCAAAGCCCTAAACCCTAAGCCCCAAACCCCCCCAGCACCGCGGATCAAGGATGTCGCTTGCCACACTCAGCGGACGGTACTCGAAAGCCTGTGCAAACGCCTCAGCCGAGTCTGCATGCCGTGGATTTAGGGCTCAGGGCTTTTAGGGTTTAGAGTTCTGGGTTTAGGGTTTAAGGGTTGTAAGAGTTTCGGGTTTTGAGAGGTTTAAGGGTTTTGGGCTTCTCTCAACTCTAAACGCAGCACACGGAGCCCTTTGTTTGTCTGGGTACTTTAGGGATCGTTGCCAGGCCGAAGATCGGCTTCGTGACATAGGGTTTCTGTTTCGGACCTGCAGGATCTTCGGTGCTGAGTCGGCAACCTTTGACCTGTTTGGGATTGTGCGTCCGAGCTATACTGCAATGGCTGAGCGGCTAGCCTGTTTGGGGCTTTTGGGAACTCGGCAACTTCGGGCCCATGTTCAGTTGAACAGATCATGCCCTGCTAAACCCTGAACCCAGGCCCTAGACCCCAAACTCGCTTTGAGTTTCGTACAGCGCTTAAACCCGTAAGCCCTACACCCAAAGAGTCCCGTGCTCCCAACAGGCGAGGATGGTCTCTCTGAGGCTGCCTCGAGGATTGGCGAGCTTCGAGAGGTCTGAAGTGTATTTGCTTCTGCATTTCTTTGAGTAGTTCCGGTGAGTAAAGGGTTCCAACAAGGGATCCTTGAATGGTTCCCATAAGGGGCCGAGGGATCCTATAGGGATTCCATTTTCAGTTTCTCAAGTTTTACAGGCTTATAGGGGTTTATCAGGGTTTAGAATAGGGGCTTGATAGAAAATTAGAAAAGGTTCTGGAGTGTCTTGAAGTGTGAATGATGTTGATGATGATGATGATGGTGATGATGTTTGTGTTTGTATGTAAACTCTTGGGCACAGGAAAGCTCCCAGTACCCAACGCCACAGCCCAGACGACATTTCAGATCCTAAAGCAACCTAACACCAGATCCTGAACAGTAATCCCTGAACCCTAAGTCCTAGAGCTTTATCCAGACCCCGAAACTCTTTTACCCCCAAGCCCTACAGCTGGGCTACACGTTCACGATGGCTCGCGCCATGCCTCGGCGTGTCAAACCTGAAAAATCGTGGACGCCTGAAGCGAGCGTGCTCTGCTTGCTACTGGGCGTGTCAAACATACTTCTTCCGTGCTTCTATCAATCAACACAAGAGCGGCAGGTTCTCCGGATGTCTTGTGATGCATATTTTGGTATGATCCTCAGCCCCAAGCCCAGAGCCACGCCTGAACCCTAAACCTCAGGCCCTAAACCCTCATTCCCAAGCCCGAAACCGCAAGGCTTAAACCAGGCTGAAGCCGAAGCCCACAAGCCGTTCGTCAAAGCCCTAAGCCCGAACCCAAATCCCATGCCTCAAGGCCGAAACCACAAGCCTTACGCCCTAAACTCTAAACCCAAGCCCGACAGTTTCCGCCGGCAATGAGCCCACGCGATGTAAACTTCGAGTCACGGCCCCAGGAGAAGGGTGTATTTTTTTTTTTTTTTTTTGGGGGGGGGGTTGCTTGCTTGTTTGTTGAAGCTTGACAGGGTTTTGAAAAGGTTTTGTTTATTGGTTTAGGGCTTTGGGATTATCGGTTTTGGGGTAATTCAGGGAGAGAAATTACTTCAAGTATGACCGATTTGCTTCAGAAAGTTGAAGCATCGATAGTGCGTTCACAAGTTACCCAAGGTTAGAGGTTTTAGGGGGATTCTTTAGGATTTATGATTTTAGGGTGGTTGTTTGTGTTTGGTTTCTGGTTTGGGTCCCCAAAATCGCAAGCAATCTCAGGGCCCTTGCTAAAACAAACCCAAGCTCCTTGGCTCCCCGGCTGCGAGTTTGCAGCATCCGTGGCTGCTAGGGTTGAGAGTGTAAGGCTGTAAGAGTTTCGGGGTGTCGGGTTGCGGTTTAAAGGAGGAGGTTTTTCGGGTTTAGGAGTTTGGAGCTAAAATTTGTAATTTATCCGTACCGCCACTCTTTTCTTAGCACCGGCTAGTCATGCCCTCGAGTCGGGGAGCTGCATGAATCCGTCTTAAAGAGTTCTTGTGCATCGGAGAAGTGCCTGAGAGCAGACTACTTCGCTGGAAGCTCCATGTCGAGAACTACACGACGTCCATGGGTGTCAGATGCATCGTAGGGGTGCTTGGAAACTTGCTTATCCAGGATGTCGGACCCCACTTTGGAACCCTAAATTCAGGATAGTTTGTGTGGACTTGGCAAGTCACATTAAACGTAGGAAAGGGAACTAATACAAGTCTGGAATCATTTTGTCATGACTGTCATCACTGACAAGTTGTGAGCCTTTCTGCAGTTCGTTGTTATCGTTCTGGCACGATTCCAAACGCAAGCACTGCTATGCCTAAAATATGGTTGTTAATCTTGTGTCCACAGTATATACGTCATGATCGTTGTGGTTTAGGGTTGCGGAAGTAGAAGATGAGTGCCTCAGGTTTACAGTCCGGCAGTTTGCAATTTTCGCGTGACGGTTGTGATACTCTTAAAACGATTGGTTTATTTTCCATAAGAGGGTGACGATCAGCATTGTCATCCGGAGGTCGCCTGACGGGAATCCCAACTTGCTGCCTCCGCTGCTCGGCAAGCAATGAAGCAGAAGCCAAGACGAATGGTGTAGCATCACCATCCTTGTGCCCCGCAGGTAAAGGACAAGGAATCCTAAACCCAATCATCCGTGAGCCATGTTTCAATTCTCTTGGGCTCACGTACTTGACTCAAGCCTAACGCAATACCGTCAGCCCGGCCCCCGACCTTACTGAAGCCTTAAACCCGGCTGTTGTCCCTCGGACCCCTAAAGCTTGAATCCTGAACCGTTAGACGAGTCACATCCCGTTACCTGGAACCCCACACCTCGATACTCCCTCGCCCTAAAGACCTCAACCTCGTCGAGCCTCGTAACCGTTCCAAACCCTGCACTTCCGACCCTGATAAAACCCTTACAATAAACCCTTCTAAAGCCAGTTCGAAACCGTATAGATACAAAACTGAACCCTGTCCACTTTGACCCTAAAGCTGATACCCCCAACTCAAATCCCGAAACCCGAAACTAGGGTTGGTGCTACCCCTGCTGCTTCAAGTTCAGCGGCGCCGCCGCCCCGACCTCATTGTCCATTCTGCGAGAGTCTGGGTTTTGTAAGAGTCTTGTTGGCCTGACAGGCTTGCTTTTTCTTTAATATAGTTGCTTACAAGGTGTTCAGGGGATTGTATATGCTTCTATGACTTCTATGGGTTGTTTATACGGGTGTATGCAGGGATCTAATGGTGGTAGGGTTGGTTGTGTGTTCAGGACCCCACAGTAGCGTGATATGTTTAGAAGCATCATGGGATCTAGGCCGGCGGTTATATACTGTTCGTTGGTTCTTCAATGTGAAACCCCTTAGTCATATAATCCCTTTTCAACAGTAGGCCCGTGGGCCTTTGGGGTTTACAGATGTTTCTCACCTTCTTACCATGACCCCAGAACCTCTTCGGCATATGATTTGCGCTTTTATTGGTTTGTAATGCACGTCCGGAGTCCACAAGTCACGTGTCCGCACTGTTGGAGTCTGGCCGTCATAATAATATACGTAACAATGAAAAATATCACTATAGTCAGCATTTTCATCATAGTCGTTGTCAAAATCGTAGTCATAGACAAAGTCAAAGTCGTAGTCATGGTCGTAGTCATAGTCGTATTGACAATCGTGGTCGTACTCATACCAGTAATAGTCACAGTCAGCGTTAGAGGCGTGGTCATACTCGTAGTCTTAGGCATAGGCACGGGGCACAGCCCTGTCGTAGGCGTAGTAAGTAGTCGCAATCGTAGTCGTAACAGCAGTTGTATAACAGTCGTATAATCAGAGGAGCAGGAATAGCTCCCATAGCATCGGTGATGAGAATAGCACTAGTTATTTTAATACCATGTACAAGCGAAACGACACGAAACGAAGAAGAGTTCGATCAAACCCCCAGGTCGTCGGGCATGGCAGACACACTGTCAAAGACCATTGCGAGCATCGAGGTCTCCTGTCGTTTGGAGGGCTTCGGGTTCAGGGCCTCAGGGTCTAGGGCTCAGCTTAGATCGCTATAGGGCTTAGGATTTACAGTTTCGAACTCAGCTTTTTGTTCATTTTAAGATGTCTTAAGGTCATTAAACTTTAAAACCCCGAGACACCCTGTGAAGCCCAAGTGGGGTACAAGTGCTGCGGTGGTCTCAACACTTCAAGGGTGGAGGGTGCAGGCGTTGTGTTACTTCGTGGACTTGCGGTTTCGTCCCCGTTGGCGGGTGTCTGGACGAGAGTTGGGATGCGATGTGTGAAGTTGCTTGCTATAGCATTGGCATTTTAGGCTTCGAAGGTGCACGTGGGCTGTTGGCTTGGCTCGTTTCATCTGTTCCGCTTGTAGACCGCTGGGGGGTAGTGACTTAGCCATGTAGTGTCTGACATTTGGATCCTGAGGTTGAAGACTACATTTCTGCAGTGTTCTAGCCCCTTTTTGCCCTATATCCACAGCCTGGGGCCTAATCCTCCAACACTGAATAAACGCAGCACGCCATCACAGAAGGGGCTTAACAGGCGGCACCAAGTTGACTGCAACAACATTTGGCAGAACATTTGCGAAGATATGGCAGCTGACCGTCTTCCGGCTCATGTACAGTTCGTCTCTGTGGTCGCCGTATTGCAGACTCCGTCGTTGTCCGGTGCGACACTCCCTGCCCATTTCGAGCCTAAACCCCAATCCCCCGAATTTGTGATCCCTCCGACAAGCAAACACAGCAAGGACTCCATGAACCTGCCTTCCTGGCTGCGGCAGATTCGCCACTGATGGCTGGAAGGGGCTTCGGTTTCGATGACTTCGGGTTTTATAGCTTGAGGTGTATAGTACCTAAGCGTGGAATCGACCCCAAAAGCCTAGAGACTCAAACCCCAACAGCTTTGCGAGCGTTTTGAACAAAGGGTGCAAATGCAGCCCCAAAGCAGGAGAAGCCTTGTTCAAACGACCCTTAGTAATTACCTGGGCAACCCTAGTTCAAAAAACTCTGCAACATCTTGAAGACCCTTAAACGCCCAAGAGCAACCTGTCCTACAGCCCTACAATTTCGGTTGAGGCTTAAAGGTCGGAGTTGCCTCCCGCACAGCTTCGCTTCCAAAGAGGAGCGCTTCAACGCCCCCCTGAGCTGCCACAAGACGTGGCCATCGGGGGGTGACGCAGGCTACAGGATAAGGGGGAATTGCCGGGAGTGTGGTGATCTTCGGGTTTCTTCACTGATCAAAATTATCGCCCGCAGAAGCGGAACACCTGGACCTGAGCCTCAAAACCCTAAGTCCCAAGTGTCTAAACCCGCGATAAGGCTCTAAGCGTCAACACACGAGCCCCAATATGAACCTAAAGCCAACACCACTAACAAGAGCTAAGCCGTAAGCCTTAAAGCCGAAACACAATGCTCCTGGCACTGGTGCCCCTTCGGATGCCACTGTCAATGCCCGGCTTCTTTTCGATGGAAAATCTGGGGGGGAGGAGGTTGGGCTGGGTAAGGGTGCAGGTGTATGGAGTTTAGCAAAGGTTTAAGATGCAGTGTGCACATAGCTGCTTCGGGACATCTCTATATGTTCGTACTATGTTCCTGCGTTCGGTTCTACTATCTAGTGCATTTGTACCGGTATACTTTAAGAGAGACTCCGCCGCAGCGCCTCAAGTGAACTGTGGAGGTTTCTGCAGCTGTCCTTGTTGGTATGTCGTTGTCTCTGTATCGTTCTGCTCGTAGATCTGCTCATCTTCGCGCAGCCACTTGCGAACTGTTGCATCAGGCTAAAACAACTCAGCAATTGTAGAGTTGAACTTAGCGCAGTTCATGGCAATAGTTAGTGAATTAGTGCGTGTACTTCTCTGCATACTATACTTACCGTGCTGCATGAAGGCATGCATACAGCAAGACACGGCTTGATTTTGCACCATGCCCTTTCGATACCTTTCGATTTGGTATGCCTCCATGTCGACACAATTGCATGTTACGCTCTCTTGTGGCACTTTGCATGTTTGTCCGATACTTGAACATGTGCACGTAAATATTTATGTAGATGCATATATGCATATATGCATACGCACATACAGGTTTGTAAACATATACTCATATGTGGATATGTAGATATGTATGTATGTATGTGTGTATGGTGTATATGTGTGTGTAGTTATGATTCGTAAGGAGAAGCACGCGCTACCGCCAGTGAAATTGGCTGCGCTGCCGTTTCTCAGGGTCGGCTCAGTGCCCCTTCCATCGAAAAATTGCTTGACTACCTCACCACTTTACCACAGACATCATGACCACTACAGGAGCCTTCAGGGGGGGGTTGGATCTTTGTCCCCAACCTCTAGGCCCCAATAGCACACGTCTGAAAGCTTTGTATTAACTACTCCATGTCTAGGAATAGTATAACATACCCCCCCCCAACAAAAAAAAGATAATAACCTTGTTCCAAGTAGTTCTTAGGCCCCCGCCACACATTAGTCGCCGGCTGGGGGTATGTTTTCGCACCAACCAAATATGCCAGCGTTGGCGATACTGGAACTAACCCTAAACCCTGTGCCCCTAAAGGTCTTCCTCAAAACTCTTGTCCCTTCATCGAACCCCCTCCTGCCGCCTTCGGCTTGGGTTTAGTCTTTAAATTCGGTCTTACTACGTAGAAGTTTAGGGCTTGGGGTTTGAGGTTTAGGGTTTTGGGGAATTATATGAAGTATGTAGTTAAATAGGGACCAGACCCGAATGTTGTTGCTACATGACACCATGGCATTAGACTTGGAAGCTGCATTAAGCGACTCAGTTGTCAATCCCAGGACCTGCAAAAACTTCAAACCGTCCCGATACCCTAACTTCACCTAAACTCTACATCCTAGACTGAAAGCCCAAACTCCAATCCTGAATCCTGCAACTAAACCGTATAGCTCCCAGACCCTAAAGCCCTTCAGCACGGAAGCCCCTGCGCAAAACAACGATTGAATCCTATCAAGCCGTCTAAATGTCTTCAAAACTTGGTAAACAGCTAGATTAAAATCCTGACTGACTTCCCACAGCACGCGATCGAGTTTTCTCGCAGGAGTTAACGACAAGTCTGACCAAGAGGTGTCCTTCTGGGGCTCTTTTGCTGGTGTTCTTTGGGAACCAGGGGCCGTAATGATGCTTCATTATTTGGGTTGTGAGTATCTTATGCTAGGGCCGTGTTTGGGAGGATGTAGCACCAGTAATTGGGGTTTGGGATTTAGTGTGCAGGATTTAGATGGGTTTCGGGCTTTTGCTTAGTGCGGAATCTGGAGGGGCCTGAATGATGTGGATGGGTTTTTTTGTGGTAAGTATTATCGGGGTTTACAAGGTTTCGTTGGGTCTGATCACCAAAAGGCCTTACCAATAGGTTGAATAGGGTTTTGCGGTATTTTTATGAGAGGCCCATTTTCGGAGAGTCTGTTAACAAGTCCCTTCGAGGGGTTCAAGGTTTACGGTGTTTGGTTGAGGGTTGGGGGTTTCTGGGCACTCTGTAGAAACATCCCTGCTTGCCGTATATATTAACCCGAGGGTCTTCGAAAATCGCATCGTCAACAAACTAGCTTAGAGTTTGGTGCCCCTTAATGGTATGGGGGGGGGGGGGAAANTGGGGGGGGGGGGGTAACAAATTGGGGTTCTACTCTCCCTTAGTTCTTCTCACGTTCGGTGTGCGGCTGCCTCCTGCAAATGGGGGGCTGGGCTCAGGGGTTCGGCTACTGGGTAGAAGGATTTCGTTTGTTTTCCGTTGTAGTAACCGTAGTAATTATCGATATTGTTGTTGCTGCTGCCACCGTCACTCCGGCCACTTATCGTCGCTCCCTCTTGACATTTGACTAGGGCAACGGCTACTGTTACTAATTACTAACAACTTAAGAAGCACGGAATCCGAACAGGCTCTGTCCTGACTGCGAAGAAACCTCTGGAGTTTCTCATCATCGGAGCCCGTAAAGAGGATAAACCTTAGAGATCTTAGACCAGACCTTTTAAACACCGCAAGAAAGCTGTCGAACCCGATTTGAAGACAAAAACCTATAAAGGAAGTTACCACCGACAAACTCTCGTAAAGTCCGCTCTATGCCAGAACCTGTAGAGGCCCTTGAACCTTAAGAGAAAGCTCCGCTTACTCTCGTGGTTGCAGGTCGTTTGGTCGTTCGGTGTCGCCTGGCAGAGTTCCGTCTAGGGTTTAGGCTTTAATCTTTAGGGCCTAGGGGGTTTGACAGTTCAGGGTTTTTCGGGCTGTGAGGGAATAGGATGTAAATGGTTTAGGAAGTTTAGGGCTTAGGGCGTTTATGGTCTAAGGTTCAGGGTCCTGTATGGTTGTTGTTCAACAGTGTCGAACTTGCTTTAAGGTGTGGCTTTCCTTTAACCTTAAACCGTTCACCGTTTCCGAGGATGTCTAGTCGAAGAAGTAGTGACAAGTGCGACCTTAAAGTGGCACTATTCAGGTTTTGGTATTTGCTGAGCGCTTTTCAGAGGGATTCTGTACGGGTTGAGAATACAATCCAAGCCAAAAGGGTTGGGCTTTGGTGTTCCGGGCTGGGCTTCGGGGTTTTCGTGCCGGGGGAGTTTACCAGGTAGGATGGCTTTTTGTTGAGAGTAGGATTGGGGCTTTGAGATTCAAGCCTTTTGAGTTTGGCACTTATTTTTGCGCGGGTTTGGGGGTTTTTGCGTTTAAGGCCTGACGGTCCCAATTTTCTGGATACGTGAGTTTCTCTTATATTAAATCTTCATCCTAAGGCTTGGAGGCTTAGGGCGAAACACTTGTTGACCAGCATCCCCAATTCCTACCAGCTCAAAGCATGTCAGACAATTCAAACATTCAAACGAAGCCGAGGATGACATCGAAGGTCTCTTCAAAGTCGTCATTCGGAATTCTTTCCTGGACGTGGACCATGTGCCATCCCCAGCCCTATTTCTCATGGTTTGAGTTCTCATTATGGGCATGTTTGTTCGTTTTCTTTGGTTTTCGTCGTTGGACAAAGTAGGGTTTAATGGCGATACGCGGATGCTGCCCAGGGGCCGCCTTACGCAAAGTTGAGAGTTTGGGTGGGTTGGGGTTTATTTGGGGGTGTAAATTGTCGGGATGTAAGGTCGAGTTCTGGAAGCCCAGGGTTGAAATGCTGAGTCTTCACCTAACGCCAGGGTGGCTTGACAAGAAGTTTAACTTCCCCACAACCACATACAGAAGCTCGAAATGGGCCGGCGACGCAAACAGGTTTGGCTTGGAGTGGGTTTGACTAATCTCTTGGCTGCACAACCAAAAAGCAGCCTCGGAAGCTTTCAACGCGTGGAGCGGTAGGCGTTAGGGCAAGGATTGGTGATTAAGGGCAGTTTAAGCTTTTTCAACCCTACAAAAGCAATTGCCGAATTAGTACTAGAATGTCTGGAATGCCTTTGGACCCTCAATATGTAGGAAATAGGTCGGCATAGTTAGCAATAACATCCTTTGTTTACTCCTACATAGCGGTACTATACTGTATTCCAAAAGCCTTGTCTACTTATTCTTGCCTTTATAGGCACACCTAGAGTCACGGTCGGGTCGCTGAGTAGGTGGCCGTTTTAGGCTTTTAGGGTCTTGCGTTCACGGTTCAGGGCTTCGGGTAAGGGGTTCAGTGTTGGGTTTGGCGGTTTTGGACATTCTCACCATACTTCGATCGGTTGCACCAGTCTCGAGCCAGGGATCTCAGCAAGAGGGGTCGAAGAGGCTTGCGTGTTTAGTCCTCGGTGTCTGTCGTGGATCTGCTCTGCTTTGTCGAGGGAGTGTTTCGCAAGGGCATTACATTGACCTTTTGCCCCAAAGCCGAATTTCTTACATTGTACTTTATTTGGTAACTCATAGTAGTAAGCACTTAGGACAATGTCCAGGATTGATCGAACGAATTGACCATGGAGTGCGGTTCCCATCAGTGAGTGAGTAAGTGAGTGAGTGAGTGTCGACCAGCACTTACGGTGCGGCCTACCTCCCACGTCCCTCTCAACATCTCAGGGGGGCTCCGCAAGCGTCATCGCCCCCCTCCGTCCCAGAGTTCAAGTGGGNCGGTGCGGCCTACCTCCCACGTCCCTCTCAACATCTCAGGGGGGCTCCGCAAGCGTCATCGCCCCCCTCCGTCCCAGAGTTCAAGTGGGGCAAAACTAGCTAGTGCAGACAGGTCACGGCGTAGAATACTAAGATACATGTTTTTCAAACCCAAGAATCGGAGAGGCATAGTCCTTGATCAAGGATAAAGCAGGCAGGAGGCCAAGCCAGACGACACCAACCGATAATACTTATGCTTG
>BGNK01004486.1:3962-53699 GCA_003297005.1 Symbiodinium sp. clade A Y106
GTTCCACAGTGACCGTGCTAGAGAATACCTTGGGGATTCTTTAGAAAGGTTTTTGGCCGAGCAGGGCATCTACTCGACAAGAACTGCTCCGGAGGACCACCCGTCCAATGGAGCAGCCGAGGTCGCAATTCGTGAAGTTAAGCGTGCGGCTCGGCGTGCCCTCCTTTCTGCAAACCTTCCATCCTGCCATTGGCCAACTGCTGTGCGGCATGCTGGAGAGGTTATGTGGCGTAAGGGTCTTGTTCGATTAGGGGGTGCTGCCCGTCCTTTGTTGGCCTATGGGACCCCGGTTGAGGCCCGCAAGCGCCTTCGGCACCGAGATGTGTGGATGTCCCGCACGCGGTCAGGCGTTTTAATAGGCCCGGCTCCTCAAACCTTGTCTTCGTACCTGGTTCTGTTTGAGGATGATACGGTGTGCATAACCTCTGCCGTGTATCCGGTTGAATACCGTCCTCGGCCGCCGGAGCAGCCTCCTGTGCCGCCGTTGCGGCCAACGCCACTTTCTGGCACCAGCACAGGTGCGTTTCAGGCCATACCACAGAGCCGCCGCAGGTCTAAAGGTCCTTCTGTGCGAGTCACGTTGCAAGGTCCCTCCCTGCCTGCTGCGGGGGGGATGAGCACCATAGCCGATTTTTCTGATTTTTCNCCGCAGGTCTAAAGGTCCTTCTGTGCGAGTCACGTTGCAAGGTCCCTCCCTGCCTGCTGCGGGGGGGATGAGCACCATAGCCGATTTTTCTGATTTTTCTGGTGTTTATGATTGTTCTGAGGATGGCTCTCCCGAGTCTGAAGGTTCCTTGAAGGCTGATTCGGATGGGCCGGTTGACTTCTTGCTGGATTCCTCGGAGTTTCCAAACCAGGCTGGGATGCCGGAAGTTCCCCAGCANGCTCTCCCGAGTCTGAAGGTTCCTTGAAGGCTGATTCGGATGGGCCGGTTGACTTCTTGCTGGATTCCTCGGAGTTTCCAAACCAGGCTGGGATGCCGGAAGTTCCCCAGCAGGAGGTTACAACCTTGCAAAGTGTCTGTGAAGAATCAGCTGCGTCTGATGAGGATAGAAGGGAATCTGGGGAGGACTTAGGTTTAGCAAGCCCGGGGGAGACACCCTTAGGAGNCCAGCAGGAGGTTACAACCTTGCAAAGTGTCTGTGAAGAATCAGCTGCGTCTGATGAGGATAGAAGGGAATCTGGGGAGGACTTAGGTTTAGCAAGCCCGGGGGAGACACCCTTAGGAGTTTCGTCTTTATCTCACAATGTGAGTGAAGGTTCAATGATCCCGGGGGAGACAACCTTAGAAGCTTCGTCTTTATCTCACAATGTGAGTGAAGGTTCAATAATCCCGGGGGAGCCTGATGACTCCACTGAACCACGATCTTTTGGCACGGAGCCACAATCAGTTGGCACCGGAAATGTTGGCCCAAGGGTTTTAAGGTTTGTAGGGCCTAACCCGCAACGTATGCCTGAGGCCACTCCGAGTCCTCCTCGGCCCCGTCGTCGTTTGCTCCATGTGTCATTTGCTTTTATNGGCCTAACCCGCAACGTATGCCTGAGGCCACTCCGAGTCCTCCTCGGCCCCGTCGTCGTTTGCTCCATGTGTCATTTGCTTTTATGTCCCCCGAACAGTGGGCAGCGCTCTGTTATCTTTGAAGAAGAGGAATTTGAGCAACAGATGGCGAGCGTCACTCGCATCTTAGACCCAGGGGATCCAAGAGATGATGATGCTGAGATCCCGTTTCTCCTTCTTCGTGCCACAATGCAAAATCATCAATGGGACCGGCATCCGGTTGTAATGGCACGGNGGGACGCTAATGGTCACCGATTTCCTCTCTTTGAGGTTCTTCAACATCATGATGATGACGGGTGGTATGCAGGTGACCGAGCCTTTGGCGACCGATTGGCGGCGTTCACCATAAGGGACCTTATGACCTCGGAAGTTCGGGTTGTGATTTTGAGACTCGTTGAGCAGGAGGCCCAGATCGCTCTTCCAGAGCCGGGTCCTGTTGACCCTCCTCAAATCAGAGCGGCCAGGATCCGAGGCGCTANGGTTGTGATTTTGAGACTCGTTGAGCAGGAGGCCCAGATCGCTCTTCCAGAGCCGGGTCCTGTTGACCCTCCTCAAATCAGAGCGGCCAGGATCCGAGGCGCTACTTCTGAAGCCTCTGCATGGGAGTTCCGGTTCCTCTAGTTTTTCTTCGGGTTCTCTGAGTGCATCTGCTCCTGCAGCGTCGAGCTCGGGAGATGCTTCCACCGCAGACACTCGATCTACTCTTCAATCCAGCATTGNGGTTCTCTGAGTGCATCTGCTCCTGCAGCGTCGAGCTCGGGAGATGCTTCCACCGCAGACACTCGATCTACTCTTCAATCCAGCATTGTTGAATGGGCTATTGATCCGCCCAGCAATCCCCTCTGTCAAGCCCTTCGCGCAAGTGCCCCTTTGAGCCCTTACATTATTCAAATTGGGCTGCAAGGTTGTTTGGAAGTACTCGATAACGACGATGATTTAGAAAACACCTTGCATTATGCNTTGGGCTGCAAGGTTGTTTGGAAGTACTCGATAACGACGATGATTTAGAAAACACCTTGCATTATGCCATTCGGGGCTTTAACGCTGAAAAAAGGGGTACGAAGATGATTCCAAATGGTGTAACCCCAAGGGTGAGTTGGATTGTGGTTGGGGCCCTCATTGCCCAGAGACTACAAGACAATCCTGAAGCCTCTGAGGAGTTTGTGATCCTCCACGGGTTGCTGAGATAGCTGCGGGAGTAGCTACTTCTCGGTAAGTTGAAGCACCGGCCCCCTCCATGTACGATTTCTGGCTTTCCTCCCACCCGGAGCCGGCGCATGCAGACTCAGTGGAGCATGGAGCATCCTCAGCAGCACCCATGGGTGTGGGAGATCCACATGCACTTCCTCCTCCGGCTTCTCCTTCCAGTCGGTCCTCTGATGAGGATACGTTACCTAGACCACAGCCACGGATCCACAAGATTGACCACAACAACCGGGCTGATGTCAATTCTCCGGTTCNACTTCCTCCTCCGGCTTCTCCTTCCAGTCGGTCCTCTGATGAGGATACGTTACCTAGACCACAGCCACGGATCCACAAGATTGACCACAACAACCGGGCTGATGTCAATTCTCCGGTTCGTCGTGTTCTCAGGAGGTATGCTCTCCTAAGTGATGCCGAGGCCCGACGCCTTCAGGCTGGTCGTCCTGTTGATGACCCCCCTCGCCCAACCTTGGGAGAACTGGAAGTTCTAAAACCTACCTTGTTCCACTCAATCAACATGCCTGAACAGGCTTTTGTGATTGGCCTATTTGTGCTTCGGGGGCGAGACTGGGCTCAACAGCCAGATGTGCGTGTGATCTGGGATCATCGATACACCAATCAACCACTGCCATACGTCTTGGGCTATCAGCCAGCGGGCCTGACCGAACACAATACCGAATTTGAGTTGGATATTTTGGGAACCGTAGGACGAGAATGGGTTATTGANCGATACACCAATCAACCACTGCCATACGTCTTGGGCTATCAGCCAGCGGGCCTGACCGAACACAATACCGAATTTGAGTTGGATATTTTGGGAACCGTAGGACGAGAATGGGTTATTGATTTTCAAGGCGACCCTAATCGTCGAGCCTACCTTTACCGTGCTAATCGGACCAATCAGCCTGAGAGGTGGTACCTGATTGACACTGATATGATTTGGGAAGATCGGTTTATCTCTGCCGAGAATGCCGGTCGGAACCCAGTGCCCAATCCTGAAGGGCCCCCACCTTTTGAGAACCCTCGAGAGAGATCTCCCCGCNATCGGTTTATCTCTGCCGAGAATGCCGGTCGGAACCCAGTGCCCAATCCTGAAGGGCCCCCACCTTTTGAGAACCCTCGAGAGAGATCTCCCCGCAGAGGCCCTGGGCACGGCCCGGCTTTTCGTGTCGCCCGACTTTTGTCGAATTCGAATTCTTCATCCACCACCAGTCATGAGTCTCCATCTCCTTGTGAAACCTTCTGCAAGCAAGTTCTGCTCGAAGGACGACCAGTATCCCCAGGACAGATCAGGAATGCAATCACCTTGTATGTCCAGGAAAAAGGCGCCATCAATAGGATCAAACTAAGGCCTCTTCCTGGCGTTCAGAGGGATGCATCCTTAGGGGCCACGCTACCCCCGTGGTTCTGGTCTTCGGGTGCTTGGGTTTTCAGTGCTAAGGTTGGGATAACTAATACGGTACATAGTTGTCCGTGGCTCACGAGGCTTCTTGCTACAAGCCTTTCCCGCCGCACTGGTCAGAGCTTTGCAACAGTTGGGTTCCTTGTGAACATTGAGTCTGATCGCCACCGTGANCTTCTTGCTACAAGCCTTTCCCGCCGCACTGGTCAGAGCTTTGCAACAGTTGGGTTCCTTGTGAACATTGAGTCTGATCGCCACCGTGATTCCCATAATTCCTCTGACTCAAAGAATGTGGTCTGGAATGTCGGCCAGAGCTCAGGATCTCTCAATATTGGGGACCATGAGTTGCCGCTTCCTCCCAATGCGTGGCTCAGTTTCCCCCCAAGGGAACTTCATAAGTCTGGAGTGTGGGAAGGAGACAAAATTCTAGTGCTCGGGTATACCCCCAGATCGCTTGAAGGGTTAACGTCTTCAGAATGGTTGAACTTGAGATGGGTTGGCATGCCTTGCGAGAAGGCTATTCCCCCTAAGCAATCGTCTGTCCTGCCGCCTGATCCAAATCCCCTNCCTTGCGAGAAGGCTATTCCCCCTAAGCAATCGTCTGTCCTGCCGCCTGATCCAAATCCCCTTGAGTATGATTCAGGTGATGAGGAAGCTGTTCTCCCATCTGAAGATTCCTGGGAGCAAGTTGCTGCCACTTTTGAACAAATGCACCAAGGTGTCACAACTTTCTTGAAGACTCTTCAAAGATCCGTTCTGGGCGCTTCCTCCGAAGGCCCAGTTGACTCCATTACTTTGCAGGCGATGCGCGAAGCAGCCGCTCTACGGAAGGAGCTTGATTGGCATCTGGAATTAGCGCGCCTTTATGGCTGCGATGAACCTGTCAGTTCCTCCTCCTGGAGAGTGTGCGCCGCTGCCCCTGCAGCTGAACATATCGAATCTCAACCGCTGCTCCATACTCGCATCGTTTCCAATGAGGAGGTTCGCGAAAAGCTACATGAATGGCGAGATGCCATGAAGGCTGAGTGTGACTCCTTGATTAATAAGGGTGCGGTCGAACTTGTTGCAGATAGCCAGGTTGAAAAATGGATTTCTGATGGTGAGGATGTCGAAATTCTCCCCGGCCGTGGCGTTGCCACAGAAAAACCTCCTGTAGTCCCCGGTGCCACTAAAAGGAATAAATATAGAGCCGTTATTTGCGGTAACTTTCAAAAGTGGTCTGAAGAAAGGGCGTCTGAATCCTTTTATGCCGGTGGAGCAGATTCCTTATCCATCCGCACTGCCTTGCGTTGGGCAGGAATGCGAAATTTTGGAGGTTCTGGGACAGATGTGAAAACGGCTTTCCTTAATGCCCCCCTTGATGAACAGGAGGCCGAATATCTCATCTGTAATCCTCCAAAGGCCCTTTATGCTGCTGGAGTTATCCCCCGTGGGTTTAAATGGAGAGTCCATGGTGCTCTTTATGGACTCCAGACCTCACCCCGTGCTTGGTCCCGTCTCCGGGATAAAACCTGCCGGGTGATGACTTGGGCCACCTATGGCCAGCCTCGCCATTTGCAACAGTGCGTGTCTGATCCCAACATCTGGCTTGTGAAGTCCTCCGATGGACAGATCGTTGCTCTGATGTGTTGGTATGTTGATGATCTTCTTGNTCTGATCCCAACATCTGGCTTGTGAAGTCCTCCGATGGACAGATCGTTGCTCTGATGTGTTGGTATGTTGATGATCTTCTTGCGCTGGGACCATGGGCAGAAAGAGCCTCGCTCCTGGATCAGATCAAAGCCACTTGGGAATGCAGCGCCTTTACGCATACCGAGGAAGGTCCTGTTGAGTACTGTGGACTTGAAATTTCAGNCAGATCAAAGCCACTTGGGAATGCAGCGCCTTTACGCATACCGAGGAAGGTCCTGTTGAGTACTGTGGACTTGAAATTTCAGAGTCCGCTGAAGGTCTGTTGATCGGGCAGAAGAAATACATTCAAGAACTCTTGAAAAGACACGAGGTTCAGGGAAACGCGAAATCCCCTTGTGCCGCATGGTCCAATGAGTTCGATGACGGTGAAACTCGAGATGATCAGATTGATCCTGATGCCGTCAAGGCTGCCCAGAGCCTAACAGGCGAGCTTCTTTGGCTGTCTGTCCGGGCGCGCCCGGAGCTGTCTTTTCCAGTCAGCAGAATGGCACAGCTGACCACCAAGCGACCCAATGATGCACTTAGCATTGGAAAAGGGGTTTTACGTTTCCTTAATGCTTCCCCGTCCCAGTGTATCGTGTACGGGCCTCCGCCTGGTGACTGTGGGAAGTCTCAACAGTATCCGAGACCCGTGGTTGAGACCACGTTGCATGCCTTTGCCGATGCCTCCTTTGGACCTAGCTCAGGGAGGTCGCACCAGGGTCTTCTAGTGTGCTGGGCTGGAGCGCCGCTTCACTGGGAGTCTGGTCGTCAAACCTTGACTGCGCTCTCGACTGCTGAGAGCGAATTGATCAGTTATGTTTGTGTCGTGCAGGCAGCGGAGGCTGTTGAGGCCTTGATTGGAGAAATCTTCCCCGAACCCCTTCATCGTTCTCTCTTCGGTGATAATTCCTCTGCTATAAGCATTGTAAGTGGCCCGCCTACTTCCTGGAGGTCGCGACACCTGAGACTTCGGTCTCAAGCTCTCCGAGAAAGGGTAGAACAGGGAGTGTGGGCGGTTTATCACCTTAGCGGTTTGTTAATGCCTGCCGATATCTTAACAAAGGCTATGACGGCCTCAAAGTTCGGTGAGATGCTTCCGCTGTTGGGTGTGACCATCCCAGCTGAGGACAACAGGGCACGAATAGTTGCCCTCCTGGCGTGTTGTGCTCTTCTTCTGAAGGGACAGAGTTCAGCAGAGCCAGAAGGATGGGGCTGGGTAATAGGTTACTTGNAACAGGGCACGAATAGTTGCCCTCCTGGCGTGTTGTGCTCTTCTTCTGAAGGGACAGAGTTCAGCAGAGCCAGAAGGATGGGGCTGGGTAATAGGTTACTTGATGGTTGTTATCTTAGCTTATGAAGGGTTCCGGTCCTGCTTTAGGAGGTTTCTAGGGGTAGCTGCAGTCTGCTTCCCAGGATTCGGTGCTCGACTTCCCGAATCCCTGGATGTGCATTCCTCGCCCCACCCGGGGACCACTCAGCCACCGCAGACCTCTGGAGCTCGACTTCCCAGAGGTTCCTCTTTGTCTACCATCGATTCGTCCGCCGATGCCTCTTCCATTCTTTCTCAACCTCAGCCTGTTACCAGGGTTGACCTCCCCTCTCGGTCCTCCACGCCGTCCCTCCGATCCATTGGAGTGAATACTAACCCGGAGGATTTTGTTCCTCCTCCTCCTCCTATTCTTCCGGCTGCTCCAGCAGCTGTGTATCGACATCCTACTGATTTAGTGAGCCATCATACTACCAATGGCTCCCATTGGCATCAAAACTCTGAGTGCTACCATCTTCGGAATCGTGAGCACTCATCGCTACTTCCGTGCAGCGATTGCGTGGTGGGCCGAACCGTCTTCCACTCCAACCTCCCTACTGGACTTCGGCACCGGAGAGGGAGATGAAACCTGGATTTTGAGGCTCCTACCGCCTCCGCTCGTTAAACTGTTTCGCTGTGTACCGGCCATTTGTCTTCTACGACCGGCAAGTGTCGTTTCTTCCTTACCTCCCTTCTCGCCGTGCCTCCATCCGTCTTCCCCCTTGTGGAGTTTTGAGGAGGTACCGTGGGGTAAAAGGGGCTTTTAATCTTGAGACTTTAAGTTGTATTCTTCGTTTAGGAAAGGCCTTGAGCTCGAACTAGTGGCTTCGGGGTCTGAATCAGCGGAAACCCCGAATGGGGTAGAAGCTGACAGATCTTAGCATGCGCTAAGGGGGGAGTGTTGGAACTTGAGCTTTCAGCATGACCCCTGCGCAAGGATGACTTCGAAGGCCTTTTTTGCTCAGCGATAAAATAGGTGCACTTTTAGGGTCTTTGAGGGTTGAGCCTGGAGGTTCCANGCCTTTTTTGCTCAGCGATAAAATAGGTGCACTTTTAGGGTCTTTGAGGGTTGAGCCTGGAGGTTCCAAGCTAACAGGTTCCACTAGAGGCATCTCCCAACAATTCCCTGAAAAGACTAATTATTAAGGCCCCTATAATACTCGTTCTGAACTTCCGGATCTGGGTTCATAGTCAGAACAGGGTTTTGGAGGGCAAAGCCCTCAAGCCTTAAAGCCTTGATACAAAAACCCTAAAAGAAAACCCTAAAACCCCCAACCAAGACACCCTGCAATGCGGGCTTCCTCCTTGCCAAGTAGGAGGGGAAAAAACCCTAAACCCCTGAAGCCCAAAAAACTAGGAAAGCCTGACACCCCAAACTTCAACAGAGGACCCCAAAGCTTCACGTCAACTCAAACTAAAAGCCCCAAAGGCAAAGAAAGAGGAGCTAAAACAAGCCCTGAAACCCTATTTAGAGGATCAGGGGACTTAGTAACTATAGGGTCATAAGTGCCTTCATTAAGGTTATAAGTAGATATAACTACAGTTACCTTACTTATAACCCTTCTTACTAAGTCCCCTGATCCTCCAACTACCTAGAGGCTCCATAGTAGTTCTTTTTCGCGGTTCATATTTAGAATCCCATGAAGTAATCCCAACAAGGACCAAGGAAGTACTATGGATCCTGTGAGTAAACCTTAAACCCTGCAGCCCGTAAACCCTGAAGCCTTAAAGCCCTGAACCCTGAGGCATCGCAACCTCAGCTGTCCCAGCTTTCTCAGACCTGGAATCTCCCGATGGGAGCGGCCCAGCAGATGCTGGGTCCCCTATTATGGAAGGTCTTGGGTTTAGGGGTGCAAGTTTAGCATACTCTCCTTGCTACAGTAGCTTCAGTAAAACCCGAAACCCCTAAAATCAAAATCCAAAAACCCTATACCCGACGCCCCCAATCCCTATACATCTAAACCCCATATACACCCTAAACCCCGAACCCCTATACCGTGCCTGCCTAGTGCGAGTGTGCGAGTCGAAACCCTATACCTTACACCCTTAAATCAGGAGGCAGAAAAACGTAAATCCTTAATCCCTACACTGATTAAGAAGTATACCCTAAACCCTTAAATCCTACCTTAACCCTGAATAACCACCTTTTTAGGGCTCCTTATTATGATTTCCTTGTATAAGTCCTTAAAAGGTAGGTTATTCAGGGTCAAGGTATACCCCACACCCCTAAAACCTTAGTCCCTAAATTCCCTAAGAGAGAGCCGAGGATGACACCCAACGCCGCATCCAATTTGCCGCGGCCCCTTCCGCAGGCCCCCGGCCCCACGTAGTCTCCCTGTAGTTTTGTTTTGGGTCAAGGGTTTAGGGGTGATCCTCTCAGGGTAGGTGAACCCTGTAGTTCTGTAGTTCTGTTTTGGGTTAAGGGTTTAGGGTTGAGGGTTTGGGGTTTAGTGAGTTTCGTTTTTAGGGTGATCCTCTAAGGACAGGTGAACCCTCTAGTTCTGTAGTTCTGTTTTGGGTTAAGGGTTTAGGGGTGAGGGTTTAGGTGATCCTACAAGGTAACCGAAAAGGGACGAGTACGTGTGAACCCTGAACCCAGCCCAGCTCTTCTGGGTCTTCTGGGGGAATTCACTTCTCTAAAAGGATGCGACTTGTGGCTTGTATAACGGGTTTGGGATTCAGGGTGGCTCGAGTGTTAAGGTCTAGAGTTTCAGGATTTTGAGTTCATGGTCATGGTTTTAAAATTAGGGCTTGCCGACTTGAAGTTGAGGGCGTAGTGGCTGGAGCTTTCCAGCGCATCCAAAGCCCAGGAAATCACGAACATTGTAACATTGTGGCTGACTTTCACGGTTTACGAGCTTAGCAAGAGCAAGCCCTTATAAGGGGGACCCTATTATAGAACTCTATGGTACCTTTAATTGACCGGAAACCTATTATAGATCGCTGTGGTACCCTTCATGTAGGTGTTGGAGGCTCCTCAAGTTCCTTAGCCTCTGGCTTCGCTCGCTTGGTCTTTCTGTTTGCTTGTCTCAGAAACCGTCATATACGACCCTCCTAGAACCGCCAGAAAGTCTTCGAAACCCCATAAACCCCTTATGAAGCCCCAGATGAGCATCATACAACCCCGCTAACGACCGCAGGATTTGCCTCGCACCGACCTCGTGCCGCCTCCACAAGACTTGGCCGGTGCGGTGGCCGCCGCTGGCCCAGCGCCCGTTCTACAACAGCCCAGCAGCTACTGGGCTTTTATAGGGGTCTTCCGGCAGTGTCCCATAAAGGCTTTATCGGGAGTTTGAGGGGTTTAGTTTTCGTGTCCCTTACAAGCTTTATGGGGGGGTTTGAGGGGTTTAGGGTTTACGATGTACGGGGCCCCGGTGACTAAGATGGAGACTTTGAGCAGTACCATGCAGAAATTGCATTCGGGTGTTGCCGAGGAAAACTATTACTTATGCTCGGGGCTCCGACGTTATAGCAGCATAGCAGTTCCGAGTGCGGGAACAGACCGCATCGGAAAAGACCACATTGATGACAGGCAGAATGTCGCAACCTCTGTCGTTACAGTGTTCAGGGTTTTGAAGAATTTTGCATATGTCGTGTTGTCCCTTTTGTCAATTAGCAGAGGCCCTAGCGCCCTGGATTGACTTGACCAAGTCAGTGGGGAGGTATGTCACAAGTGCCTGTAGGAGAGCGGTGCTGAACGTACAACTCGGCAGCCAACTTCCTCAACCCAGCAGCACCAGCAGATGGCAACTTGCTGCTGGACGACGACGACGACGACTACTACTCCTACTCCCCTGCTGCTCCTGCTGCTCCTGCTGCTCCTGCTCCCGCTGCTGCTGCTCCTGCGACGGCGACGACTGCTGCGGTTGCGATTGCGGAGCTGCGACTGCTACTGCTACCGCCATCGCCACTGCTGCTCCTGTTGGTGCCGCCACCAGTACCTTCAGTCCCAGGTCAGCCACAGGAGGATCCTGGACGTTGGTCAAGGAAGCTTGGAATTCTTGAGTCGGGCTTCGAGTCTGCGGGCACCTACTAAGACAACATCGAACCCATAAAGGCGTAAAGACGAAACTTCATGGGCCAGGGTCTTAGATGCAAGTTTGAGCATGAATGCTCTAAACTGAATGTGGACTCCTCTTCTCGTCAATATGAGCACGGGTCGCGTGCCCGGGACCAGGAGTGTTTAAGCGTCTTGAACTTTACTCTGTGTGCCCTGATATGCCCGACAAGTTCACCCGCCTTTTGGGCATTCAACATAGCATCCTTCTTATTGCCAGTCTTGTCATGTGCTTGCTACATGTAGCTTTTTGCGATAACATAGGGCTCCAGTTACCCAACTAGTAGGTTGCTAACCATATATGATGCAACCCAGCAACACATGGGGTTAGCTAAGTGTTCAATGGTAGGTTGCTACATGGTATTGAGTTACTAACCATAGAAGATGTAACCAAGTACAGCAACCCATTTTTTTGGGTAACTGGAGCTCTGGGGATAGCCATTTTATAGGCCTTCAGATCTCGTCTCGGCGGCTGCTTGGATCTCAGATGAGTAATATAGGGGCCTTAATACTTAGAATAGGGTTTTGGGGCCCATTATACTATAACTATAATAAGGAACCCCCAAAATAATAATTATTAACGCCCTTATAGAAGGTGTTCGTACCCCCTCAGGGGGGAAAGGGGATGCGAAGAAGAGAAGCGTATTACGGACTTTGCTGAGACTGCCAGTTTTAGTATTTTTAGCACTGGCAGCAACACCATCTCGGCATGGTTGCCTGTTGACGAGTCTCCCAGATCTCACTTCGAGCTTGTGGACGATCGCCTTGCTGCGGTTTGCGTTACCTTGAACCCCCAAACCCATAAACCCTTAAGCCCGAAGGTGCAAGCTCGAACCCACGAGGGATCTAAAATCACTTAGACTTCAACCTCCTGGACAGTGAAACCCTTTCCCCACAACCCTGAAACTATAGTAGCCCTTATAGTAACCCTGACAGATCCTTTGGACACCCAGTAGCCCTCACAGTAACCCTGACGCAGCCTTTAGCCCCCCCCCCAAAAAAAAACCCTAAACCATAGACCCTAAACCCTGAACCATAGACCTCGTTTGGCGCGCCCTTGTTGCGGGAGTATAAACCATAGACCCTAAACCCTACCTTAAACTACCAAACCCTGCTTTTTTTGTAGGTTCTTATCATAGACCCTAATATGGAATTTATAGGGACCCTACAAAAAAGTAGGTTTTGGTAGATTAAGGTAGACTCTAAACCCGAAACCCCCTTAAGCAGAGCTCCCTTGAACCCGCAGCCCGCCTTGGGCCTTGCCCGACAGCCAAGCGTAGGAAGCCATCCAAGAAGCTCGCCTCCCCACCGGAGGCCGGGCCTTGATATTGAAAAAAAGGGTTCCTTTGAAGGGATCCAAAAAGGCCACTATAGGGGTTAACAAAAAGTGGTAAGAATTTAGGCTTCTATGTTTGTAGGGTCCAAAGGCCTAGTATTGGAATAGGGCTCCTTTAAAGGGTTCTATAAGGGACACTATAAGGGTTCTTTTTTTGGGGGCCTTAAGGATCAAAGTGGGGTTGAGGGGGCGGGCATCTACAAGTCTGTGCAAAAAAGGTTTAGGGAGGGTTTAGGGGGCATAAGAAAGCAAAGGGAACCCTGGGGAAGAATAGTGCTATGAATTTAGGCTTCGATGTTTCTAGGGCCGGAAGGCCTCGTGTAGGGCTCTTGTTCCGAGGGTGTCGGGTTACGGTTCGGCATCTTTAAGTACCCCTTTTTAGGTGTAACGTACCGTACTGCCTTATTCTAGTTGTCAAATTCAGGGTTGGGAAGAGAAAGACATATGCCATGACAGTTCCTGTATAACCATACCTAGAGGCTCATACCCTACCCCTTTTTTAGGATACCTAGTTTTATGGTTAGGATCTGTTATCTTAAAAAGTAGGCGCCCTAAAAGAGGGGTAGGGTATGAGCCTCTAGGTACTTGAACATACCCCACCACCCTATTCGAACCCTTAGGCTTCCTTCGGGTTTCGGCGGGTTTGGACTTCTGGAGTCAGAGGGTTCGGAGGTTTGAGGCTGCAGGATTGTCGGGTTGAAGGTCGAGGGATTAGGATTGGGCCGCTCTGTTTCGGGGTTTAGGATGTACTAAACCCCAAACATCGCTAAACCATATAAACTCTAAACCGGGGATGTAGGGTTTATGAGGGTTGTGCTGCAGATTTGCCTGGCCCTCAGTTTCTTTTATTAAGGGGCACATGGCAGTCGCCATAGGCCTGGATGCAAAAGATGAGGGTTGTGTTCGGGGAATGAGAAGCTTGGGAGGAACAGAAAGGGATTCGATGTACCACGTGCTAGCGTGGATCTTCCTAATGTGATGGCGGTTGCTCTGAGATTCTGTATAAGGGAAGGAGCTTCTTCAAAACTTCGTAAAGCCGATCTCTGAAATCCGACAACTGTACAGCTTGGCAACCGGCCAGGTGGAAACGCCTACTGGCGAGTGCAAATCAGAACCCCACACCATGAACCCCAAGCTCTATCACCCTGAATCCCGAAACGCCAAGCTCCACATCAGGCCCATATCTTGAGTGCAACAATCCGACAGACCCGCCTGCAAGTAAAAAACACCATGATCGGCGACACGAAGGGCAAAGCTAACAGTGCCCGAACGACCAGCTGCACCTGTCGAGTGAGGTGTCGCCAGCAGGGCTCTCTGCGGCTTCGGGCAGCAAAGACATCACCGTCACATCGGATGGCCATCAGGGAGGGGCCGCTTGGGTGGCGTTGGGCAGTGGGGCGCTTAGGGATTGCACAAGGCCAAGGCTAGCTTCGGTCCAAGTTTGGGTTGTAGGGCACGTGATCAGCGTGGAGGGGGCCTAAGCTGTTGCTATTGCTAAGCAACCGCCGCTCGTATACAAACACTACTGGTGCATACCAAGTCAGCATGGGTGTTGGCTCATGTCATCGCCACCGCCACCGATTGTAGCTCTTCCCGTGTTTCGCGGCGTTCTGTTTTTGCACTTCTGACTAGCTACCTTCAAACTTGGTGCCATGAGGGTTAGGTCGATAGGGGCAACACACGCACTACGACAATGACTGCCACCACTGCTGGACCTGCTGCATGTTGTTACTACCAGTACAACTACCGCTATCGCCACAACCACCACCACCACCACCAGCACCACCACGACTACTACTGCTACTACTACACCTGCTGCTGCTCGTGCTCCACTACCCCCACGGCTGCCACTTCTTCTTCCACCACCCGTACCCCTACCACTGCCACTACCAGTACGACTTCTACGACTTCGACGACGACGATGACTACTGCACATGCTACTGTGGCAGGTTGTTCCTCGCTACACGTCGCCCTACATGTTTATGTTTCCCACCACCACATTGCGGGTACGCAGCTCAGGAAGAAGACGACGACCTTTTCGATTTCCAATGGCCGGAAGGGGTTCCCAGGACGAAGGGTTTGGGGAGCAGCTGTGATGAGCATTGTAGAAGACGGAATAATTAGTCATAACCCTAAACCCTAAATCGATCATGCTACTATTTCTTAGCTTTTCCTCATTGCCCCAAAACCTCTTCGAATATTCTGGCCCTAACATTAACCCGAAGCGTTCTCGGCACGGGTTGAGGAGGCTACGGTTCGAGGTCTCAGCAGCAGGTTTACGCTTTAGGGTTTGAGGAGTTAGGATATAGTGTTGGAGTTTGTCACAGATTGCGCGAGAGGAGAGAGAGAGAGATTTCACAGAGTGCCTATTGACTCTAGCTAGTAGCAGTGCAGCACTAGCACAAATCACCCTTGAAGCTAACAAAACCAAAAAACAATGGTATCTTGGATTGGGATATCCGACTGGGCCATTTGTAGGCCTGAACCCTAAACCGCTCGACTGTACGTCCTGGAGCCAGAATCCCAAAAGGGCTTTTGGAAAATGTCCTTAACAAATCACAAACCTCAACCCCAAAGGCTTTGCTTTAAACTCATGTAAACCAAACATCTACAGCGAAAACCTAAACCGCCTGAACCGTAACGCCAGAAGGTCTTTGCATGGACCCCTAAACCCTAAACCCTACGAAGCCTTAAAGCCGGAAGATCGTGGCCTGGGACGTTTTGTAGCCACGTCCACCCGACTTTTTGTTCCTAAGCGGCCCCCCGCTCAACCTCAGACTCGAAAAGGTCTAGAGTAAGGACTACACCTGAAAGTATGAGAACGATTGCTCTAGATTCTAGATGATTTCCGGTGCATTCCTTAGTAAGGCTTTAACATTGAGGAATATGCCTCAAAGTACAAGAAGACGTGGAGTCTCTGGACAACCTGTAACATGCAGGGTTCGCCATCGGGTTTAGCGACAAGGTGAGGGCATGTGCACTACAGCCCCTCCTCCAAACGAGCTTTGTTGCTTAGGATGGTTTAGGGCTTAGGGTTTTAGTCGTCTTAGTGCTTCGGGTTCAGGGAGTTGTCCCCCGTTTTCTTATCCTTTAAGGATTCTACGGATTTTAGGTTCAGCTCCTGGGTTCAAGAGGTTTGTAGTTATGCAGGGGCTTCAGGCTTTATGAGTTTAGGGGGCAGAGACAGAACCCCAAACCCTTGAAGCACTCTAGCATGTAGATTCAGTTGTTGGCTTTATGAGTTTAGGGACAGAGACAGAACCCCAGGCTTTATGAGTTTAGGGGCAGAGACAGAACCCCAAACCCTAAACCCTAAACCAGGACAGCGCTGCACACCCGCGGGATGTCTGCTTCCGCGGGCCTCTCCACATCTTGCGGCTTTGGGGCGGGCAGCCGAGGTTGTGGAGACGACTTATTCACGGAGTTAAAGCAGGAGCTTTGAGTCGGGGTTTAGGCTTAGTTTACGGTTTAGGCTCCCATGAGGGTTCGAATTGGGTGGAGGTCTGCTCTTATCAATCAGGAGTTTAGGGTGTAGGGTAGGGTTCGCGTATCTGGGATCAAAATATGCCTTTACTGTCCCTAAATCTAAACCCTAAACCCTAAACCCACCCTAAATCTCCCTAAGACCGACACCGTTGAGCCGCGATTTCGGGCAAAGCTGGCCAGACCCCGGGTTCGATCTCTGCGGCTATGTAATTAATATCGTAGAGGTCTGAGAATGATTGGTACTGGTTTAGGGTTTAGGGTTTAGGGTTTAAAGTCCTTTTGATGATACATTATACTACAATATACCCTCAAAGCCCTGTTCGAATGATTGTACCACCACATTCAGAGCCTCTTTGCCCAGCACGTTGTAGATACAACGGCGCGCCACTGATTAGGATACATCTCTCAGGGGTGGGAGATGGCGCAAGCCCGATTTAGGTGTGACGTAAACCCCTGATCGGCAAGACATGGGCGGTACGTTGGGAGGTTAGGGTGTTCCGAGAGTTGTGTATGAAGCAAAGGTCGTTGCAGGTACATTTCTTCCAGTACTAGCACCAAAGACTAACACTGACAAATGCTCGCACTCATACGCATACTCAGTATATATGTATGTATACATCGTTACACATATGTGCACATACATTACCGGGTACTTCATAATTTATACTATGTATAATGCATCTAAATACATGAGGAGCTACAGCATCCTTTGAATGCCGGCTTCGCCACGCCGACACAGTCGACAGACCTGAGCTTCCTGTCCCAGATGCGGCAGAAGCTCTTGCTGAGCCAGGACGGTTTAGGGTTTTAGGGTGTGGAGGCACCCAGAGAGCCCAATACCCCTTAATTAAGGAATATAGCTTAAATCATAATATGAAGCCCCATATAATTTAAGCCATATTCCTTAAGTAAGGGGTATTGGGCTCTCTGGGCAGGGGGCTTCGGGTTTTGGGTCCTAGGGGCCTTACGGCTCCTGGTCATCGCCTCAATACCGCATACCGTGGCCCAGGACCCAAGGGCCGTGCTGTGTAATGGTCTAGGGTCTCGGACAAGGGCATTCAGGGCTTGGGGCTTCAGGACCTTAGTTGCTGGGTTTAGGCTCGTATCTCAAAACTCAGTTCCTTTCATGAAGCCCCCCTTTGTCAATCTAGACATCCCTCACAGGCAGCCCAAATTCGAGGTCGAGGGCTTCGGCTAGGGCCCAAGCCCTGCAAAGCCCTACACCCCAAAAGCCCCTTAACCCGGAGCTCCTTCAACCCTAAATGCCTCGAGGACATGCATGGCCTCGAGGAAGGCCTGCAGCTAACTGATGTTTCGCGACGTGTTTCACCCGGGGCAGCGGAGTAACGTTGCAGAGCAACGGAACAGGACCTGGTCGTAGATCAGCTCTGAGTACAGGACGCCTACATGCCATGCACCATGCAATGAGGCGTGTAGAGATCTGCTCGATCACAGTATGGAGCTTTCTCCAATGTGTGGGTCATGACTCTGTGGACCTAAGCTGCTGCGAAAATTATGGTTGAATCCGTTTCATGACAAGCCCCACATTTTGGGAAACTCCCGCCGGATTGATACGATTCCACCCGAGGCTCGATTAGAACCGGTAATCATCTTAAAGCGGAGTTTCTCCCTTATGCAGACGCGTGAAAAAAGTGCATCCTATAGTCTTGCAGACTGGCAAGGCAACCAGCGACTTAAACAAGCAATTTGGGTCTTAAGAATCAGAATAGGGCTCTGGGATACATTAACTAATATTAATTATATAGCCCGAGTCCATAGGAACTACAACGGGATATTGTCAAGTCTTCAGTTTTCTATAGTAGACAGGACCTTGGGATGACGTCGACCATGTGGCTCTCAGTTTGTGAATCCTTCTTTCCCAACTCATGCCTTCAATGCTTACAAATAATTACCTATATAATTTGGGGGTTCCTTATTATAATTATAGTCTATGGGCCCCAAAACCCTATTCTCATTAGTAAGGCCCTACATTAGTCAACCTGAAAGGATCGTATTTTGATTCCATCTGCAGGGCTTGAATACCCACGCTCTCCGATGCAACTCCTCCTTGCAGGGGACTTTCTTTTGTATTACAGCCACCCGACCGGAAGACGGGGTACTCGGTTGGGGGTTTGGGGGTTTAGCCTTCAGCCGAGTGCCTGGGAGAGACAGAGAGAGAGAGAGAGAGAGACAGAGAGAGAGAGAGAGAGAGAGAGAGAGGGGGAGAGGCAGAGAGAGAGAGAGAGAGGGAGAGGGAGAGAGAGAGAGAGGCAGAGAGAGAGAGAGAGAGACAGAGAGAGGGGGCTGAGGGCTGGGGGCATGCCGCTGTGAATGGATGCGCCCTCCCAGTCTGCAGGCCGGTCGCCAACTGTGTCAGCGAGTCGTGCGTTCATTCGTCCTTCCACGCCAATGACGTCCCTGTCAAGAAGTGCAAAGAAGAATGCAAGGAGAGCTGGGAAGGGGTTGAAGGCAGGGTTATCGGATTTTTTGGTTGGATCGTTGGGTTTAGGCTTTCTTTCGCTGCAGATGCTGCAGACGTTGCGTGGAAGCCTCTGATTTTCCTTTGCTCAGCTTCGTGACCCCTGCATACTGTCACGTTGGAGCCCCCCACTTGGCAGCGCAATCGCTAGCCTTGAACCTTATCGGGTTGACTCAAGACAAACCGAATGAATGAATGGATCTCAAGCTCCTTTGCAAATCCTCAACCCTTTCTCAAAATTGCTTCCTTCTTTTTGCTGGCTATTTTCAGGGGACATGGGGAACTGCCTGCAGGATGTGGAATGCATCAAGAAGTGTGAGAAGTTCACTAGCAACGAGCTCCCCAGCATGATTGCCCTGGCCTCAGCACATGAGGGGTTTTAGAAGGGGCTCTTGGATGGGGCTATAGATTTTTGGTCGGTGGCAGGCCTGAGTTCAGGGGTTCAGGAGTTTAGATTATTTTTTGGAGTTCGTCCTGGCAGAGTCGCAGCAGGCCTGTTGCAAAATGATTGTTGGCAGTGTTTGCTTAGGGTGTCAGATTTCCGACTCAGGTTTCGCGGTTCTCGGACTGTTGGAGCTTGTGGCGTAGGGCTCAGGGCTAAACTATTTGGGTTAATCAGACGAGTTCAAAAGCTTAAGATTACGTGTTGCAACATTCAACTGTCAATCTTCTTGATGTATTAGAACCTCACGGTTGGGATTGGGAATGAAAGACCCTAGGTAACTGGACATGTAAGTCTGGTTTTCTCGTTTGGGAGCTAAGTGTTTACTACTCAGCGAAGATGGTAACACAATCTTAGGATAAAAACCCTAAACCAATCAGCTGGGCGGGTGGGACAATCAGCCGAAAGATATGAACAGACAAGAAGCACCACACTGCAGACAAAAGAGGGGTTGTGGCTTTAGGACTACAGGGTTGGGAATGCCTTTGGATCACTCGCTTTTCTCGTTCATTTGTCGTTCGCTCGTTCCGCTCCCATCAGAGTCAACAGAAGAGGGCACAGGGTTACTGGGTTTACGAATGGCCATACTGCATGCATTCTGCTTTACCCGAAGGCCCTATTCTAATTATCCAGGCCCACCATATCAGTTCCGACCCCACAACTTGGTCATAGTTGGGTAACAATTTTCATTTTTATGGGTATTTAAAGCCAATAAGGAATAAAAATTTAAATTTTAATCCTGTCCCGACCATGAACTAGATAGTAACTAGATAAGCTACAAGCCGACGGTTCTCAGCCTCAGCCTCGGCGCCCGGAACCCAGAGTCCCACCTTTTCGGACGGTTTCGGGTTGAGGGTATTAGGGTTTAGGGTTTACGGACCTTCTACAGCCACGCTTTCTTCAAGAAACATCACTGCAAGAATTCCAACAAAACCCCTCCCGATCTGAGGGCGATTCCACTTCGCCCTACCACTTCGAACGCCTTGCGATCAAGCTGCAGGCGCAGCAGCGGCTGTATAATTTCGGGTTCGGAACGGGCGCCTTTGGGCTGATTAGCCCAGAGGGTCTTAAGTACCTATATGGGAATTACTAATTATTATGATTTGGGGAAGTGTCCCCCATAACAGTACTTAGGACCCTTTGGGTAGGTGAGACTCCTCTTGCTCTCTAGGGTCTTGAGTTACGTGTTTAAGTTTTCCGTCCACGTTGAGGCGGGGTTGGTGTTTGTTAGTACAATGATCGAAGGCATCTGGCTGAATTGAGGGTTTTGGGCTCTTTGGAAGGGCAGTCCGCAGACCTCCACTCCCTAAACCACCAAACGCTGGACACCGCTTGAAGTACATTTTTATCCCTAATAAGTCCAGCAAAAGGCCGCTTGAGGCTAATACTGGCAATTTTAAGCGTGCTCGAAGGGTATAGACGATTGCGTTTTAGATAGGGCCCAAAAAGGGCTCTAATGGGGTGGGTCGGGTCTGCCTTGTCGCTCCAAATTAGGGGCAGCGCATCTCGGGGTACTCAAAATAGTGAGGATACCAGGGTCCCTTACAAACGGAGACTCCCATGTGGTGCGGCGATATCTTGGGCTCACGAAATGAGAAGAACAGGTAAGGCAACCAACATGCTCTTCATAGTTCTGAGTCGATATGAAAGAAAGTCCAGACCGCCAGACCGTGAACCCCGCAGCCGCACCTAAACCCTGAACCCCTAAACCCTAAACCCCAAACCCTAAACCCTAAACCTCAAACCCTAAGCCCCAAACCCTGAACCCTAAACCCTTGCAATTCCTAAACCCTGAACCGAAACCCCAAACCCTTGCAACTCTAAGCCCGCGCAGGGCGCTGGCCTCGACTGTGCCAGCCTGGAGTCAAGGGAAGAGGTGCGCAAGCAGACTTTGAGGATGTAACAGTACACAAGGGTTTAGGGTTTGGGGTTTAGGGAAAAGTGTCCAGAGACTCCCCTAAAGCCAGAAACTTGTTGCCCTAAAGGCAGCCATACAGTAGGGATGCCAGCACCACTCCCTTTTGCCGGTCCAAACTTGACAGGGTTCAATTACTAGGGTATACGTCCAAGTTTATTCTGCCTAGAAGGACCACCCTGCTAAGGCCTACAAGAAGGGTGCCCAAAGGCTCGGATATGCGACCAAGACAATGCGCCCTGGCGTGCCAGGAGGGAGGAAGTTTTGTAGGGTATGGGTATCTACATGTTTTTTTGTGATTTGTTTAGATGTTTACTGTTCTTATAAGGTTTAGGGGCTCAGCAGTTCGAGGTCCATAGCACGAATTTTAGGCTTTTGGGTTTCAGAGTTGGGGAATTCGGGGGATTGGCATATTCCGGTTGATGATATAAATCCTGCATTACCCAATGAAGGTAGTGCAGGATTTAAGTATATCATCAACCGTATTAAGACTGAGTGAGTGAATGTGCTTGTTCGACTGGCAGGGCCTGTCACAGGTGAGACAAGCAGAAGGCTTTGTAAGTCATTGCGGCGTCGCATCATTCGATTTTCGGTATCTGCCTGTGGGTGAGTCGACTGTGCATGCGTCTTTCCTGTTTCATCCGGCGTTTGGACTTTAGGATTTTCGGGTTTCAACCCCTAAGCCCAAGAATCTTGAGGCTTAAGAGCACCCCCCAGCTCCGATTGGAATTGCGTTGAAACTCCAAGGGCAATAGCACAAGAAGTGAATATCACACCGGTTATCACACTATAAAGTACCCTAAACCCTAAACCCTAAACCCCTTACGTATTGGGTTCGGAATGATTAGCAACATTATTCCTGGGTGTTCCTTACTGGCAGTCGTAAGGCCTGCATATTCCCCATAGTCGTGGAAGTCTGCATTAACAAACTTGCAATGGGCGATTTGCATTGTGTCGGGCAACCAAGCACATATATATATATATGTATATAGTATAATTGGCCCCCAAAAGCCCCGTTCTAATATTTAAGGCCCCTATATTGAACTACCCCTCAAGTCACGTGAACACTTCAGCCCTTGGCGCGTTTGGCGCCGGGGTTGCATTGGTTCGTCGGGACTTGACTGTGGTCGGTCCGGACCATAAAACCCCCTAGCCCCAAAGCTTCGACCCTAGCACTCAAGTCCAAAACTGAATTCTACACCTCAAACCTTCCCAAAATTGGGTTTCGAGATTTTAGTGCGTCCAGGTGCATGATATACTGATAGCCAGTCTCAATGAAATACTGGCTTGCGGACAACTATACAGTGGTTTGATCGGTTCCGGGTCCCAGCAGCCATGGTGAAGCCCAGAAAGCCCTGCTTATCTAGCCTCCATGACAGTTTGAACGGACTCAGCTCCCCACCTCCCAAACCCTAATGAGCACTTCTTAAACTCTGAGTCTTGAGACGGAGTCTTCCTCCAGAGCCTGCAACGCGGAGTCGCCGAGGCATCCGGTTGTCTTGGCGCTCTTTGCAGCTCTTCACACCAACGACCTGTTAGACCTGAAAGCACGACAGGAGACCAGGGTTGCATGGGCTTGCTCATTCGTATGTTAACTGTTTTTCTATGAGCATGTACTTATTTGTTGAAATGTGCATGCAGGCATGCCTGATCTGGCAGGCAGGAAGCAATCCTCTACGCCGCGATGCATGTTCAGTAATGTGTTTGTTCAGGAGAACATCCAGCTGAACGATCCGCATGTCCCGCGGCCTGCAATTACGCCTTGATGGCCCGGGCAGTAAGCGTGCCTGACCTGTGAAGACAGTATTGCGCAGCATGGACTCCAACAGCCTTCTTGCATGTCAGACCAGTGTGACCTTGCAGTTTTCGGTATACTTATCACCGGGTGATCACCCCTGTAAGTTTTATGGCAACAAGAATTTCTCGCCCTTTTTAGAACAGCCCTGGCCACCAGCTCGGCAGGAAGCCGGAACGAAGATTCCCGACTACGTGGCAGTGACTTGGTTGTCCAACTAGCACAACACGAGTTGGTATAGTCTTCTTATCTATAGCAGAGTAGACGACGCACAAGCAAAATCGATATGAGCCCATTTAGAGCAGGTAGCACAGCTCATCCTAAATTCTGATTTTCTGATTCCTCTGGTTTAGGGCTTACATTAAATCTATACTTATCCTGGATTCGGATTCTGGTGACTGGCGCAGTGCAGCATTGGCAGCTTCGCCTCCCCGAGTCTCGAAGCTGAAATGCCTGAAATACGGCTGGAGATTTTAGCTCCTGAATTACCTTAAGAACCCTAGACTCCCTAGACTATGGGAACTATGGTATATTCCTGCGTATGGGCAATGCAGGGTTTATATCATCAAGCGTATCACCATCCCAAGTAGTTCGAAGATGTTCGAAGTGAAGACTTGAACACTTTTAGCTTTAGGTTTAGGGTTGAACCTTTATCATTATCCCTATCCCTAAAGCCTAAACCTACCTCAAGAGAGTCCTGATCCTAACAACCAGACCCCGGCACTTGAGGTGATGTTGCGGTCCTTGTCCGTCTTCCTTGGTATGGTTCAGGACCGGGTTTTCCGGTTGAGGTATTGGTCTCGAACTGCTTGAAATTCTGGATGTGACCTTCGCCTGAAAAGTGTTCCCCTGTTCAGGACTCCTTCTGGGCACGTTTTGCTGCAGCTTTGAGCTTTAACCGTTTTGTAGTTTGGCATGTTGGAAAGAAGACTCCTGATTAGGATTGACAGGGATGCTTATATTCAGGCCTTGAAAGAATAATCAGGGGCCGTTTCTGCAGGCTGGTGTGATTTGGGGTTTCGGGTTCAGAGGTTTCAGATCGGGGCGCCTGTAGTTAACTGTAGTTTCCATTGTGGCTCTTTGTTCTTCTTGCGTTGTGTTTGCAATGTAGAATCTTGCTTAAACAGAGTGTTCACAAGCACACGAAATGACAGCAGAGACTACATGCACGCTTCTCGACGCATGTTCCGTGGGTTCAGTGTGTAGGAAAGGTAAAACACACTTAAGAGATTGATCCCCAGATAGACAAATTGCTACATGTCGGTGTATGGTGTAGGGTACAGGGTTGAGCCCTGACAAAAAGTCCGTTCCGAAACCGAGCATTGGACAGGACATGGTGTCCGAAAACCGGCCACCCTTCGTCCCAATCATGGTCACCGAGTTCCTCTTCGACACGTCTCCAGATGAGATGCAACCTTGCCCGGTATTGCGATGTTCAATGAGCATGACTATCGGGAAGTTTCGTGTAGGACCTGATTCTTGCAGAGTAGAATGAGACAAACTGAGAACCTTCACCGTGGAGTTTTGCTTTGCAGGCAGCGCGTTCAGACTTCAATTCCTCTTATTTCTCGGTAGACAAATACAGCAGAGCATGTTTGTGGCGATGTTCCTCCAGCATGTTCCACACCGCCAAGGGCCCCCCAATACCGAAAGACCCAATCCAAAAGCCTGAGGGTTTGGGTGTGGGGATGGCCTATTGAATCACGGAGATCCGGATTCAAGAGGGTTAAGGCCTAAATTGTAGTTTCGGGACTAGACCCTTGAAATGCCATGTACTAGAGTCCGAGAACAGCCAGGTTTACATTCTGGCATATCTTTGCGGAGCGGTTTCTCCTGTCTGCGAAAGGCTTCCTGGCGGGTCATTGTGATGTTGGGTGTGGGTCTATGGGTTCAGACAAGGAAAGCAAGTACGTACCATCTGGGACCTTTACTTTTTACGGATATAAAGTTGAATGGCGTGATTTTCAGTTCTATGCACTTCTCGTGTATCACTTATCTCCTTGGTGCTCCGCTGCGGTTCGTAGGTCCCCTGATTAGCTTATCAGGACAGACCTGCACGGACGAAGACATCGATGCCACCGTTGAGGAGGTATTGAGCGATGTGAATTTTGACGAAGATGAAGACGACGAGCTTCCGCGTATTTGGTAGTCGCCATAGTGGTGCTGACGGTGGTTTTGTAGCTTAGGGGTATCCGTTGTTCGAATGGTAGCAGCAGAAGTACGTTGTCGTGGATGCTGCAAGCATACACATGGTATTCATAATGCCGAACTTTGGGTCCGCTGTTTTGAAACCTTTTCGCCGATAGTTTTGCCAAACTCGATCGACTCGGTGCCTCTGGCAAGCGCCGTGTGGAAAAAAATGCATTGGACCTCTTTTCGGGCGGTGCTCGTTGGCTTGTCTTGGCCGAAGGGGCGCTGCTAGCCCTGCCTGCTTGCTTGATCTCATAATATAGGGACTTGTTAATCAGAAATGCAACAGGAAAAATGTAATTGTAATATCAGGAACCCCAGAATAGTAGTGGTCCGGGACCCTAATTACATCACAAGTTTGTTTGCTGTGTGCTGGAAATCCGAGTTCCATCTTCCTCTCACGGTCCCTCAGACTAGTTCGGCGTAGGGTTTAGGCTTGTAGGGTTTCGGGTTTTGGGTTTTAGAGTCTCCTCAGGGGTACCCGGCAGTCGCAATAGGCCTGGATGCATAAAGTTTGAGAGTTCACAACTGAGATGAATTTTCTGAACTCGACGTTGATCCGCGTGCCCTAGAAACGTGAGCACATCCTCTCTTACTGTAGACAGTCAAAGGACCGCTACGTTCCCCAGCCCTGACCCCAGTTTAAAGCCTACACCCAAACCTCTAAGCCCTATATCACTGCCTTTCCCGAAGTCCCAAATCACTAAACCTGGATGGAGGTAAGTAAGTAGTATGTGGTGTTTCTATCAGGGGTGGGCTTTTATCGCTCCTGCTGGTACAGCCCGGTTTTTGTGCTGTAGTCGTTGAGAAGGCCGCATACGTCGTGTCATGGTTCAGGGTTTAGGGCTTGGTTTAGGGCAGTGCGTCCTGAACCTTAAGCCCTACACTGTCAATCTAGCCCGGTTTTGGGACGACTGTGAGAAGGCTCGGGGCTCAGTTCTGGTTCTCTCCATTGCAGTCCCGTTCAGGTGGGTAATGGCCACTTCCACAAGGCAAGCAACACCGTGGCATCACTTCGTGGCGCATTCCGGGCGGCGGCTTGACCTTAAACCCGAAACCGGCGTTGAATCCGCTGTTGACTTCTGGGATGTTTGCTCTTGGCCCTGATCTACCTATAGTCTCCATAGTAGTTCCTTCTTTTGGTAAACCAGTTTTATGGTTAGGATCCTATGATATAGTTTTTGGTTAACCAAAAAAGGAACTACAATGGAGACGGTAAACCCTAAGCCTCTGGAGACCAAACTACATCCTATTGCTGCAAAGCGTAGGACCCCGAAGGATCCTAGGCCGGCCGCGAAGCCTTAAAGCCCCTCATCTGGGCTTTGGAGTACCATACTTTAAATACTTTCTTCTTAAAGGAACCCTTGTGAAATAAAAGTTTATACTTTTTTCTCCCTGGCTACTTGAAAGCCCAGTCATCCTAGCCCAATCAGGCGTTGCAACCTGAAGAATACTTCTACTTCTTGGTTGTGGTTACCTTGGGTTTTTCTGTAGTACCCGAACCACAGCACTGGTAAAAAAGAGTTTGTAGCTACATGCACTGGAGACAAGAGGATTCTGATGAGGGCCGAGGGGTAGCAAGGGGTGCGGGTTTGAGTTGTTTAGGGCTTTTAGAGCTGCCTAGGGGTGAGGGTTTAATGGTTCAGGCCCTTGAAAAAGTCTTTATTGTTCAGCCGTGAGGTTTCAAGTTGCAGGGATTACACAGCTAGGGGCTTGCGCTCAGGGCGACAGCATGGCGGGCAAAGGGTTTCTGTAAGGCAAAACGTCCGAGCAAAAGGCGTCTCGCTTCCCTTTTCACATCTCTCTCATGTCTGAAGGCTTCGGTAGTCTGTGGGAAGCAAATTTCGAATTAATTATGCCAACCTTAAAAAGCCGCCAGACCCGAAACGAATAAAGATGCGGTTTGTGGGCTTCAGCGTGCTCTGCGAAACGAGGGGAAGCCATTTAGGTCCAGGGCCCGTGGTCAAAGGTTTGATCCTCTGATCCGACGTTGTGTCCGGTTTAGGGTTCAGAGCCTAGAGCCCTAAGGTTCTTACACCCTCAAACAAAAGCTCCTATACCCTAAACCCTGGCCCCTTCCTGAACCCCCCAAAACTCCCTAAACCCTAGACCCTCAACCTTAAAACTCAAAGCACTGCAAAGGTCACCAGCTCCATCAGCACTTCGCGCACCACCAGCCGCACGAGCAAGCGGAGGGCGGAAGAGGAGGAGGTGGCCGGGTTTAGGGTTTGGGGTTTACAATTTTGAGAAGAAAAATAGGGACAAGCAAACACACCATTACGGAAAACCACAACGCACGCAAAGCATACCTTTTTGAACAATGTTCACTACTGTTCCTGAGGGCTCGTTCAAATAAATCTACTGAAACTTGCACAACCAACCCTGGGATAACTACAAGGCCCCTCTACAAGTGCTTGGTGTTTAAAGGTTTGGGGCCTGGGACATCGAAGTCTTCATGTTGGCGCCCGCGTGATAGGTGCCTATACAAAATGTACATAATGGCAGATGCCTGATGCATGCAGCGAGAGAGAGAGAGAGAGAGAGCGAGAGAGAGACAGAGACAGACATATAGAGACGTCCACACACATATGTACATATGTATATACATATATATATATATATATGTGTGCATATTCACATACATACATAAACCCATGCACACATACATACATATTTGTATGTGTGTATGAGTTTCTGTCAAGGTGCATATACGTAAATGTTGTTGGTAAAGTAAGGGTTTACGTGTGCGTATCAAGCTGTGGCGGTCGTGTTGTTTTTGCGAATGTGGGGCCCCCCGTGGCGGAATTGCACAGCTTCAGGGCATCCTTCCACTGTCTTTTTCGAGGCTGTCCACAAAATCGCTTGATGCTTGATTGAAGTTGCTCCCTAGGGCCCAACCTCTTCACAAGTTTCAGTGCTGTTCCAACGATGCCCACGCCTTCGTGTTTAAAGATCATTAAGCTTCGACTACGCGCGCAACTGAAACCGGAAGCCAACGCCAAATCCTAAACACTTACAGCCCGAAATCGGCAGCTGGGGCATCTCTCTGGCTTGGACATTCAGACTATGTGCTTACTAGCATCTATCGATGAGGGGTTTCAAAGGTTCAAATACCGGAGGGCTTCCGAGTTAAGGGCCGACGAAGATTGGTCATTTTCGCCGAGGTCCTGAATGTAGGATTTAGGGTTTAGGGTTCATGGGGATTGATGAAATTCAACTACTGGAGGCACTTCAGAGAGACCTCGTTCAAAAAAGGGTTCATGGGACCATATTTCTCAACCCTAACCGCCCTAACCCTAACCCTACCCTCGGTGCAGCCTTTCTACCCTGTACATGTCGAATGGCAGATCTTGCAAGATCTTGAAGGGCCCTAGCACGCATAATGCCGCAGGACCCAGTCACGAAGGCGGTGTGTAGCGCGGGCTTGTGTACTGGTGCTTAGCAGTTGGAGGATTGCAGCGGTCGCGATTTGTCATATCCCCTGCAGAACTGCTTTATTGCGGCCCTTGCACAGGCCTCCAGGGGGCAAGAGGACGGTTTTCTTTCGAGCAGCCGAGTGGATGATGCAGCCAGAGACTCCTCCATGTTGCTATTTCCTGAGCCTAGTTGAAGAATTATAGGGCCGCAGGGTTTTGGACTTGGCTATTAGGTCGTCTAGTGTTTATGGCTTTAGGATTTAGGGTTCACCATTTCGGGATTATGAGGATTTCGGAGGACGAGAAACTTTGTCGCATGAGTCTTTGTTTTCCGGGGAAATGGAATTCATGGTGTGCGGGAGGCCATGCCGAGGTGTTGAAGTCTAATTTCCGGATGTGTTCATCCACAATTCCTGAGCCTTAGGCTCCACACAATGCACCCTGAAAGTCTCAACCGCATCTCATCTAGTAGCACAGAACAAAGTATTGTTATATAAGATAGTGTACTATAGAGTTACATAGTATACCACAGTATATGACCCCAAGGAACCCTCTCTGGCCCCTGGCTTGTTGACGTCACAGGACGCGGACGGCGTCAAGTGGGTGCCCAAGAAGAAGGCGGGCTCAGGGGTTGGGGGTTTAGGGTTTAGGGTGTAGCTTGGCACAGGAGTCGAGGTCTGCGTCGTAGGTGTAGGAGACTAGACCCGGAGTAGTTAACCCTAAACCGCTTCCGGGTCGTTCCGGGCTTAGGATGTCCGCAGACACTTGGGCGACCTTTCTGTGATCCTTCGGTTTAGGGTTTAGATGTTTAGGGTTTAGTGCACCCAGGAGAACGTGGAAAAGGAAGTGCAGTTCGAGCTACGCAACGTCATCTTCGACCTCGACGGCGGCGCCATGGGAACCCGGGAGGCGCCTTTGCAGGAAGTTTATATAGGATGACAGTAGGGCCTGAATAACCACCTATACCACTTGGGGGATCCTTATTATAATTGGAAGTAAATTATAATATACCGCAAAAGCCTATTCTAATTATATTATATGGGGTTGGCTATATAAACCAGAAAGAGTGCTAAAGCAGGGGTTTAATTACTCTGGGTCCAAAGCCTTCACCACCTGGTTGCCATGTCTATTCGAGTTTGAACCCTACGCAGAGGAGGTTGCCCTTTTTGACAGGAAGGATGGGATGTTTTTTCCACATGACGAACCGTTTATACATGCAGCTAGCAAGAGCAGGGAGGAAACCACGCGTGTTGTGACGGTATCGCAGTTTTCCAGTGCCCGGACTTGCCGTCATCGTCGCCCCTTGCGTTGTCGTCGAGGAGGCATCGCTAGTGCTGCTGTCGCTGGCCCTCGACCAGCACGATTTTGTCGTCTCCTTTCACCTCTGAACCTAAAGCCAAAGACTCCTGAACAGGCACCTTAAATCGTTTCCCCAAGCCCTAACCAACAGCTTGTCTGACGTCAGGTCAAAGCTACCCGCACGAAGTACGACTTTGATGGGAGTTTCTTGTACGACAGGGTACGTGCGGGCATGCTTCGGATTTGATTCCCGGTCCCGATGGTCACTATAGAGGTCTGAGAGTGGTTAGAACAAGAAGTAAAACATCCTCCAGAGTCCTAGTCCAGAGTCCTATACTTGATTTGTTTCGACAATGTAGATGTCTATGCCATACGGACGACGTAGTTAAAAGGGAGTCTTGTGCTGCTGCTTGCCGGGTTTATACATTCGGGTTGGGGGGAGTTCCGAGTTTACTGCAAAGTTGGGGTTAGGGTTTAGGGTTTAGGGAGGTTTGCTGAGTGCTGCTTTTAATTTTAGCGGAGTCTTGCAACACAAATATCCTCTACAACTGTCCAGCCTTCGTCTTTTCGTGTTTACTCGCTGTTGGACCGAGCCGGGGTCACGGGAATCAAGGCCGCAACATAAGTACACACGCGACGATGACAATAGCAAGGGTGGCAGTTAGTCCCATCAGAGTTCGATTCCGAACGTCCTGCAAGACGGACGGTTTTGCCAGCGGAAGGCATGTTCAAAAGCCCAGATTGTCATAGCGACTGTGGGATTCTCGCCAATCAGCCTCTGGCAAGACCAATCAAGCCAAGGCTTTAGAGCGGCAAGGGCTTACAGGGTTGAGGTCCTAAGCCCTAAACCCTAAGCTAAACCCTTACCTCGCTAAACCTTCGACAGTCGTGAGAGCCGAAGCCCTAAACAGGCAAACAACAGCACAACATCACCACGGCAGCTAAGGTCACTTCTTCACCAAGCACCTCGCAGAGATGTGGAGTTGTGGGTTTGGGATTTGAAGAACTCTGAACCCTAACTCTAAGATGTGGTTTGGCTCGTCTTTGGACGTGTTTGGGTTATTTTTTTGGAACCCGGGTGACCTGCACTCTTGTGCCGTTTAGGATGTTTAGTGCTTCAGGTCCTTCGGATTTTTCGGTCTCGGTTTTTAATTCCCGTTTTAGGGATGTTTAGGTTTTCCGACTTGCCCTGATCTCCAAAGAGACGGTTGCAAAGGATGGAAAATTCAGTACTGGCTGTATTGTCTTGGACGCATGCCTGAAACTCAAGGTACGGGAAGTTAGGCGATGGCGATCCAGGACTAAGCTTGCCTGCCCCCCTCACGCGCCATCCCGAAATAGACCGCAGCTGGCATGATAAGAGCACTAGGAGCCCGAATGGTTGCTCGAGGTCCAGGTTTCAGACTCGTTGATGGTTTTCTTCAGGCTGCTGCGCTTCTGAAGTCTGATTGATTTCCTGTGAGGTACTGGAGAAAGATTCGACCATAGAGGTTTTCCCGGTTTCTCCGCTGAGATGCAAGGAAGGAGGAGACCACCGTCTTCATTCGTCGGAATCCTTTCACCAGAGGCGGCATGCGACATTGTAGCCCAGAAGCAGTTGGGAACCCCAAAACCCAAAACCGTGGTTCAGAGAGAGCGAGAGTGTGTGCGTGAGTGAGTGAGCGAGGGAGGGAGGGAGGGAGTGAGAGAGAGAGAGAGACAGACAGAAAGACGGAGAGAGGGAGAGAGTGAGAGAGGGAGAGGGAGAGGGAGAGAGGATGCTTGCGGGCTGCGACTCCATGAAGTCCCACTCTGAAGTACCCTAAACACCGAAAACCCTGCAAGCTACGATGCGAACAGACTCGTGAAACGAGCTGCAACCCCAGAGGCCGAACACACATTGTGAACCACGATCTAAAACAGTATTCGGCCCACAGAAACACTGCACAAAACGATGCACGCCCATTGTTTGTTGGCTAACGGTTGTCTGTAGGGAACAGGAGCAACACCGACGACGACAGCGACAACAACAACATCAACAACAAGGAACAACAACGGCAGCAACAGCAACAGCAACACAACAGTAACAGCAACAGCAACAGCAACAAGAACAGCAACAGCAACAGCCACCACAACAACCACCACAAAAGCCACAACAACAACGACGGCAAAGGCGGCCATGGCAACGGCACCAGCAACCACCAGGGCAACGGCAACGGCAACGACATCAGCAATCACCATGGCAACGGCCCAGGGACCGCAACAACAGCAACAACAGCAGCAACAACAACAACAACAAGGTAACGCGTGCGTCTGCCGCCGCGCGGGGTGTGTCGTTTATTTTTGGGAGGTTTTTTGGTCAGAAGCTTGAGAACACTGAGTTTTGTGCGGTTTTCGTCAACAAGACGATGTTTCGGATTTGTTGTTTTCCAGGGTTTTTTGTGTTGTTTTTTGATTAAGTACTTTTAGTCGGCAAAAACACCGTAACAACCGATGCAAAATGCGACACACATAGGAAGCAACAAAAGAATCAGAAGACACAAGCCGCATTCGCATGGACGTCACAATCCCCCCCTCCCAAAGCCTAAACTCAAGCCCGAACCCCAAGCCCCTAACNGGGGGGGGGGGGATTGGGCGGTCCATGGGAGTGGGGTTTGTTTTTTTTTATTTTTTTTTGTCTTCCTATGGGGGTGGACTTTTCATTCGGTTTTTTCGGTTTTTTTCGCGCGTAAAAGCATTTAAACAAAAAAAAAAACAAAAACCACAAGCCGCATTCGCATGGACGTCACAATCCCCCCCCCCCCCGCACAGAGCTGAAAGACAAATGCAAGTCTAAGCTGGCATGTGCAAAGAGTCGAGAGTCAGCAAAAACACCGCAAAAACCGATGCGAAATGCGACACACATAGGAAAGCACCTGACAGAACGATGCGAAATGGAGAGCTTAGCATCTTTTTGTACAGTGTAGCTCGCCGGCTGTCGCATGAAAACACCGCAAAAACCGATGAACGCAAGTTCAATTCCGGGTGAGCGAAGTGCCAAAACTTGAGTTTCAGCACATGCCAGCAAAGAGATCGCACCACCCCGCGCGGCGGCAGACGCACGCGCTGACAACAACAACAACAACAACAACAGCATCATCATCGTCATCATGATCATCACCATTATCAACGTCATCAACAACAACAACAATAGCAACAACAACAACAACAACAAACAGCACATGTCATTTCTTGGCCAAGGTTATGGCTTCAGGGACCCGGGTGACCTGGCGACCTCAAGCGAGTTTGGGGCCTTCAGGGCTTCAGGGTGTTCAGGAGTCAGGTTTGAGGGTTTCCGGCAGACGATCCGGGGTGTAGGACTTGGAGCCTAGGTTTAGGGTATAGGCATAGGGTTTGGGGGGTTAGGTATAGGCATAGGGTTTAGGGGGTTGGGTATAGGCATACGGTTAAGGGGGCTTAGGGTTTAGCTATACGGGCCCTTCAGAGGTTGCCAAGACAGCCTTCAAGCGCAAAAGGGGTCATCGGTCTTCTACGACGCTTAGGCTCTGTGGTTGCAGGTGATTAAAATTTAGTGTATAAACCTGAATAATGACCAATACTACTCCTCAGGAATCCATATCAATATCCAGTATCAGTATCATATACTCCAAAACCCTATTCTATAAGTTAGGGCCACTATGTTACATTATCCGTATAGTATCCCTTAGAGGTTCGTTGTAAACGGAACCCGTCAAGGAACCCTATCCCAATCCTTGAAGCCCTACTCCAGAGCTGCATGCTTCAGGCTCGGGTTTGTGCTTGCAGGGTTCCTTTGAGGGTTCTTTAAGGGTAATGAAGGGCTCGGTTTCAGATTACTGCAAGGCTTCTACCAGGATGCATGGTGAGGGTTGTTTGTCGGGCTTGAAGAGGGGATGTGTGTTGCAGGTTCTGGCTGGCATCTATCTTGGCTTTTGTTTGGTTGCTGGGTTTCAGGCTGTGTAGGGTTGAGGGTCTCTGCTGTATTTAGTCGCCCAGTGTCGCTTGCTCACAGAGGGCTTCGCTTATTTCAACATCTAGTGTATGGCGCAGGGCCAGTAGATGAATGGCACACCGCTACCGACTAGAAACTACAGGTGCTATGGCCGCCATATAAACCACAGTTCAAGACTCTAGTTATGATACGGGGCTAGAACCGAGAGAGGGGGTTTGAGATTGCGGACGTTTTCTCGATGTGGGATTTGCCTCGGTTTCGCTAGGTTTTGGTGGTCTTTTCTGCGGGGAGCTCATGGCGCCGACGATGGCACAGAAGTGACCCTGGGTGCAAGGGTCAAATCAAGGCAGCTGTACGGGTTGGTGAGTTCGTCCCCTCTCTGCCCATGGTGCCACTATCAAAGCTTTGGAGGAGAAAGCGTACCAGGCTGAAGACACCGTCCGGAGGTGTGTTGCCACTGCGGGGCATGTCGTGACACTTCACGAAACCCCAAACCCTAAACCCTAGCCTCTGCGCGCTCGCCACAAGTTGGGCCCCACCCTCCGACAAGAAGTTCAGCCTTCCAGCCCAGAAGTCGTTTTCGACATTCTGATGATATCCGGTATCGCTACTTCCATGCATATGCGATAAGCACTGATTCATAATCCCCAAGCCCGGCATCCAAAACCGTAATGCCGAACCCCATGCTCCGAGATGTCATGTACTATAGGGGCATTATTCATTACCGATACTATTGTGGGGGGGGGGGTCCTTATTATAGCTATTGTAAAAATCTACGCCAAAGCCTTATTCTAATGATCAAGGCCCCCTACATAATTGCAAGGATGGCCTTCTTCACAACACCCAAACCCTAACCCCAAACGCTAAAGCAAACAAGTGCAGCTTTGCATGCTCAAGCCCCCAAGCTTCCAAGCGCAACTGTAGAGCCCCGTAGTTCTAATATAGGGGCCTTATAAAATTACCTATACTATTAGAATAGGGTTCCTTTAAGGGCTACTATAAGGGCTATTATAAGGATTTAGTATAGAGGCCTTCATAGTTACCTATACTATTTTGGGGGTTCCTGATTATAGTTTATAGTATACTGGGCCCCCAAAACCCCATTCTAATCATTAAGCCCCGTGCTATATTACACATCCCAGTACGTCAGTGAGCTTGAATCGTGGGTCTTACGGAAGATGTTTTATACATCAGCTTCCAGCTTCCGTGACGCTGCTTGCCATTTCTTAAGTTTGCATTTTTATAGGCACGGGTTCGCAGCTGATGACCTTTTCAAGCAGTCGTTTTCAACAAGTGTCGGCGTGTGTGAGCTGAACGTCTTTTAAAGACTCAGGGATGCGGCGTTACATTGGTGATGTTGCATGGGGTTTACAACATTTTGTATTTGTCGGCCAGTGGCTGCACGCAACTCCCAGCAGCTGCTCTTCAGTAGTATACACCCGTGATTACCGTGATTGATAAGCCCCCGCTTAAAACAGGAGTGAAAAAAGATTCTATTCGGGATGCATTTTTAGGCCCCCCAAAGCATGGGATGTGTTTGCATGTCCAGATTCCCTGTTCCGATCGCCGATTGTTCTTCGGCCCGTTGCGACCGCTTCGTGTTTACGTAATACTCTGGTGAGTGATTGCAGAAACACAACACGCGAAGATACTTGGTCGAAAACCGTGGGCCCTGCTTCTATAAACTCGGTTTTGGCTTAAGGACCGCTTTTATTAGTCATGGGTCTACGGACCCCGAACCCCGAGCGCATTCTTTGGTAGGATCGTACCAGTTCTGGCCTAGGGTTACAAACAGTTTAGGGTTTCGGGTAGTGAGGCCTGGAGAACGGCAACAACCACAAGCGGATGGTGGCGAAGAAGCAGTAACACGGCCGGATTTTCCCGCATCGGGCGTGATAGGTCTCAAGAGGTTTTAGGTGCAGATTTTCGAACGTGGGATTTCAAGTCCACCAAATCTTATTCTTAAAGAGTCCTAGGTGAGCCAACCATGCATGTCGGCATCTCCAGTCCTCATCTTGATAGAACCGTAGCACCCAACCCGACACCAAAAACCTCGATTCCGAAACCACAAAAACCATAGACGCTAAAAACCCTCAACACCTAGCAAGCTTCGGCCCCTGCCGCAACGACCATCTGCATGTCCCTTGCAAAGTATAGAATTCCACTGTGATGCAAGGTATACTGCTCTATTAGCGTGTGTTTCGGCGATCCAGAACAACTTGTTCAACCAAACCGGCTTGCAGAACCACGACACCACTTGGGCCCCAGCTCAACCAACCCGGCGGTCGAGAAGTTCAGGGTTTAGAAGTTGTTAGGGTTTATAAGGGTTTGAGTGAGGCTTGACATCCATGACCTCCTGTTATGAATGAGTCACAGGCCTAACAAATCAAAGACCTAGATTGTGACATGATAAGTTTTAGTAAGCCTAGTCTTAATCTAGGAGCCTGAAATTTGCAACAACTGATCCACATGGTTCCTACTGTATTATGACGGTTACTATAGTACGACCCAAAAACCTTATTGTAGTTGTTATGGCCGTTATTCTGCATAGTCCTTATAGAGCCCGCATAGTGCTCCTTTACCACCCATTTGGGGGCCCGATTCTAAAATATTACCGGCCCCTTGTATATCCTTGTATTGCTGACCCTTAGACCCCGCTGTCAGCCTTTTAGACGTTGACCAGTTCCGGGGTGTTTGACTAGTCTTGGGCAAGGGGTTCCCTTTTTGTGCGTAAAAAATTTGTTTCAATATTATCCACCAACAGGCGTTCTTAGCACCCCTAGTTTCTAAAATTGCAACGTTGGTGATGTGTGCATTGTCTTGAGAAGCTGTACAGAAGTACAACACAGGCCAAGCCCGAGCCCTCTTCTGATCGTTTCGGTTCCGATGAAGACTGAACTTCTGAATCCAGGAAGTGGGTAACCGAAGCAGACGTTGATCCAATGCACCTCTACAGTGTTCGTTTGCGCAGATGGGGCTTGAGGATGTAAGCGTGTGCGATTCCGGGTTTGGCATTTCGGTCTTCATGTGATTGATTGACGAGCTGATCTGGGACCAACATGTTGAGTATTTCGGGGTGAATCTTTCAGCCTTTCAGCTCTTCAAAATCGAGTGCGGTTGCATCTAGTCATCTAAAAATTGGCATGTCGCCACGGTTTCTGCAAAGCTTTATAGGCCCCTGACGAGCATCAGGGCAGAAAGCGTCTGGGTGCAGACAACGAAAAGCTTGGGTCATCCTGGTTCCAGGTCTGCGCAGTGTTGTGAAGCGAGCCGCTGTGATTAAGGCAGAGGGGCGAGGATTGTTCAAAGCGATCGTTCAAGAGTTCTTTGTTATGATGAGCTTCATTGAGAATGTAAAGGTGTATGCAATTACTTCACAGCGGTGCGCTGCAAACCCTGACCCCGAAACCCTTAAGAGAGCGTGCAGCCAACCATGCATTGAACACAGTAGTAGTGATTTCAAGTTTTGTCATTGCTAAGAGTTTCTCCTAAACACTTACCCAAATTCGCGAATTCTAGTCCTTGAGCTTTTGGCTCTTTGCAGTGCGTGCAGGCACGGCTGGAGGGCGAAATCACACGATGTAGGTGTCTCAAGGGCTTGTGCGAGGAGGTTTGGACCCTGAGATTGAGCATATTTTTGTTCAAGGATCTCACCCTCTCCCCTCCCTCCCCCTGTCTATCTGTCTATCTCTCTCTCTCTCTCTCTCGCTTTCTCCTTCTCTGTCTGTCTATATACACTGTCAGCAATAGGCGCCCATTGTTAACTTTCCGTTTCTTGTCACCCCTCCCCACCCGATCACGCCATGCCCTTCAGCGACTCGCTTAAGGACCACAGTGGACATCTACGCGAAGCAAACGGCGGCGCATGGACTGAACGAGAGACTGCGAACTCCGCAGTCCTTCTTAATTCTCTGCCAAACCGATTTCTGCATTTCTGCTGTGCATCGACTTAAAAGGAAAAGGCGCATCTGCATTATCCTCGGTTCTGTTGACCTTGTTGCTTCCTTGCGTCTGCCGACAAAGCTTTGCACTCCATGTGTAGGCGCTAGCGATGGTGTCGACTCCTTGTTCTGCCCATTTGTGTGCAGTCTAGCCTTCTCCGAATAGAACTCGAGAGTTCCCCAGAGCAATGACGGGCGGTATCCTGCCATGACAGTGCAGTGTAAGAGTAGAGCGTGGTAGTGGTTGCAACATTCGTAGCTGTATCAGCAGCAGTAGCAGCAGCAGACTGTTCTAGACATGGGTTCTCGTCTTCGACGGCATCTAGTCTTTCAAAATGAATCCTTCAGTTTACCTTAAACAACAATCCCTAAATTAGGCCCTAAACCCTAAACCCCAGCTTATTGGAAGGAGTGGAGGGAAAGGGAGCACAGGGGTAAGTTTTCGGTTTGGGCTTTGGGACCTTGGTAATCGAAACCTCGGTGCAAAACAGCCCAGCAAGCAATATAGAAGCCTGGATAATTACGAAACATGTTTTTTTTTGGTTCGTTGTGATTTTCATTGTTCTTATGACATTATAATATGCCCCCCTAGGGTTCCTCATTATTTGTATACTGTAACATACCCACCACCAGCCTTGTCTAGTTGTTAAGGGCCCTGTTAGTACTTCAAGGACTATGCTTCGGACAACTGCACGTAGGACGTGTATTCAGCTGCCGAAAATAATTAGCTCCCAATCCTGGTCCCCCGAAGCCCCATTCTAAACATTAAGGCCCCTGTATTTCTGTATTTGGCTTGCTAACGTCTGGCTTTACTAAGTCCAGTTAGATATCCAATCATGTTGGCAACCCGACTTTGGAAATGGTTTCAGGGTTGAAGCGTTTAGGGTTGTTCTGAATCGGAACTTGATCAACGACAGTTTTCAGGCTTTCAGATGATTGGCCAAATACTTGTATTTCTCAAAAAGTAGTAGTGAACCACCCTCAAACAAAAAGCCCGTGCGACTGGTTTCAAGCTGTGGTTTTGTAGGGATCCTTACAATTGTGGGGTACACCTGCTTATAGCTTCTACCCCATACGTAGAATAGCTAGTTCTGTTCAGATTTCGTGTCATCTCTGCTGGGCACGACGTTGGCTCGGCCTTCCAGTTTTTTTGGCGCCATTACTTGGTTCTAGCGTGTGTGTGTGCGCGGGTGTTCCAAACGCTCTTGTCAAGCAGGGACGACTTGGGTGCTTGCCTCCATGTCAGAATGACCTCATGGGATAATTATGCTTGGGACAATTATGTTGATCAGCTGCCATCTAAAGTTTCCTTCGGGTACATGTTCTGAGCTTATATCCTGGTAGTCCAAATAGCCCAAAGTCGGTACTGTTTGATTTTAGCCTTAATGCCTTAGGTGCTGATTGTCAAGCTTAAAGCCTAAAGCAAAGGAAGCAACCTTCGTGCCTTGTGATGGGCCTCAAAATCTAAGGTGGCCCACTACTTTGCCCGAAAATTCCAGTACGATGTCTTCAAAACGACCGGGCAGAAGATCAAGTTGGACTTCGTTTCGCGGTTGACGTAGACCCTGGATTATGTATTGACCCGCCCTTCAATCCCGGGTATTAGGATCCGTTGCATATATTACGTGTGTGATCAACATGCGCTCGGCACCCCAAAAGCATATATGTATATATATATATATATGTATAGTTCGTCGTTGTAATCGTTGACGGTGGAAGGGTCGTCGAGAAATCACAAGGACTATAGGCAGGCCTCTTGACGTCCGAAAAACAGCGCTGAACCCAACCACTTAGGGTTTCAGGGCTTTTTGGGGGGGAAGAAACAAGTATGCACTCCTCTGTAGTTAAGCCCTAAACTGCAGACCGAAGAAGGCCTACTTCAGGCAGAGGTCATCAAGCCCAGCTCACGGCTTGGGATTCGGTTTTTTGTTTTAAACCATTCAGGGTTGACGGCTTCAGGGGTGGCTTCAAGGCTTAAGGTCTATAGGATTCGTGATTTAGGGGTTTTCGGTTTAGGGTACAAGGTTCCAGTGTTTAGGGTTTTTAGCCGTTACAACCCACCCGGCCTAACAAGACAAGCTAAATCCACAGACAGCACCGAATCCCCAAAGACGAGTTGCAGCCCCAACGCCAAGAGACCAATGCACAAATCCCTCGACATGAGATTTTGGGACTTCAAACTTTGCCCAACCTAACTCTAAACCTTGGCACCCTAAAGAAATGCACATTCCTATGAGCCTCATATCCTAACCTCATATCTGATTTTGATCCCTTACGGCTGGGCTCTGCAATCAAAACCTCGCGCCCCCGCAAAACCTCATAACTCCTGTCGAAACCAAGCCCAAAACCCTAAACCCTGGCTTTTTTCCCTAAACCCTAAACCCTACAAGCCCTGAATACTGCCACCCTCGACGTTTTTTAGCAGCCCCCGAGGCCTAAACCCTGAACCCTGAACCCCAAACCCTAAACCCTGAACCGCACCCCAAACCCTGAACCCTAAACTCCGAACCCGAGCCCACCATGGGCTAGCCGGCTTCGGAAAAGTCCGCTACCGTAGCTTAAAAAAAAACTCTGAACCCTAAAGCCGCTTTTTCAAGGTTCCCTGCTACGCTTACCGGCCCCTCTGGGCCGAAGATGGGGACTTGGAAGGTTTCTGCCCGAAGCCGAGGAATGTAAGTGAGGCTTGGGAGCATGATAAAAATTAAGACGACTAATATAAAAAATAAGTTCATAATAAGAACACGAATATAATAATGGTAATGATAGCCATGTAATAGCTGACAAGAATTATTTGTTCTATACAGTTGAAATATATTTATGTAAGCTTACAAGAGAAATGTAGTCAACCGCCCTTCCTTACATTGCCCTTATTATGACGTTAACGCGTGCCCATGGTAATTCATCCGTTGTCAAGATACGATTACCCGAATAGTCCCTATAAGCTGTAACATAATATACCCCCCAGCACTCTTCAGGCCCCATGTATCTGGAATTCGTGGTCTTACATGGGTCGCGTTGCCTAGTTGTCCGGTTCCCAATCCTCAGCCTTCTTGAGCCCTTGTGACTCAGCAGTATTATTATGAATCTTTAGCATCGTTTTCATCCGTTGGTTGTTGGGGGGAGTATGGAACACAGGGATCGGGGTCTGAGGATGTAGAGGCCAGGCTTTTAGAACTAGCGGCCAGGGCTTGTGTCCTCAACCCTATTCCCAGACCCCTAGCCCAGGGATTGGTTGAACCGAGGATTGGTGCATCAGAAGCACCTTTTCGCACCTTTGGGTTTAGGGTTTGGGGTTGAGGAGCACAGCGAGTTTGGGGCATTGGGCTTACGGATTGGTGGGGCCGAAGGATTATGTATTGGTAGGGTCCAGAGATTTTGGTGCCGGGTGCAAGTCAGAGTCGACCTCCGAACCCCGAGAGATTAGAGCATAAGGGTTGAAACAATGGGCAATAGGCCCTTAGTCACTATGCTTTTCCAGACAACCGTACTCTAATAAAGTGCCTAAATTGCCTCTGGTCGCAGAGCCTTTCTCCGGTGTTGGGGTCTTCGAATCGATCTCTTGGCTCCTTTGGGGATCCGCAGAGTCGGACTCCAGCTCCCTCTGCCTGCAACACATCCAAGATACCATGGCCTGATGTGATATAGACTAGTATAATATAACCAGAATATGGTGTACGTAGTTTAACATAGTACCTTCAAGATACCCCAGACCTGGATGAATGGCTGAGGTGGGGAAGAGTTTGTCAGCGGTGAGTTTGTTAAGCTGCTCCGTCGGCATTATGCTTGCACAAGGCAGTGTTTTCGGGTTTCAGAGCCCTGTAGCGGGTCAGCTGTGCTGTGGAGGAGCGAGACAACGCTGTCGCCTAGCAGGTTTAGAGAGCCATCAGGCCTGACCGACAAAGCGAGAACACTTGGGATGACACCCTGGAGATTGCGAAGAGTGTCTGTATAAGTGTACAGGCCCGATGTGGATTTGATAGGGCTCGGAACGTGGAGTCGAGTGGTTCGATGGTCGGTTTAGGTTGGCTTGTAGGCCCGCAACTCCTTCAGGCTCCATCCTTGAAGCCGCAATGCCAAGCCTTCATAAGTCCTTCCACGCCGAATTCCAGAATATCTCCAGTAAGCGCAGTCAAAGTTCGATCAATCCCTAACCCAAAGCTTATATGCCCTGCCAAACAAGCTTCCGAAGACCAATTGCAAATAAAACGCGAGGGCCCAGTAAAAAATTGCAAATCCCCAGAAAGATTCTGTGTTTCGAAGTTGAACCCAGGCTCACCTCCAACGCCGGCTTCGTGAACCGCGAAGAGTACGCCAAGGGGCTTTTCGTGAACGGGGCTGTGGATTTTCCGGTTGCAGGAATGCCTAACAAGCCCCGATATGTAAATAATTGTAAATATCTATGACATGGTATGATCTGCTAACGCTATGGTATGGTATGATATGTTATGCAAGAGAGAGAGAGAGAGTGTGTGTGTGTGTTAGAGACGATGGCGCAGCTCGGGGGTTTGAATCCGCGTGCATAGAGATCATGGTTCATAAGGTTTATGGTTTCTCTATATATATATGTATATACACATATGTATATATTCACATATATATATATGTACACATGTAATGTCACATGTATCTAGATTTTTAGGGCTTGTAAGGTTTAGGGTTTGGGGTGATGGACGCTGCAAGCCAGTCCAAAAAGCGTTCCTGATACCCACTACTTCCCAAGTCGTAACCTCGAATGATCTCGAATGGATCTTCTGGTTCCTGCCGGGTGATGTTCCACATAGACGGTTACAGCCACATCCGAGCCAGACCCTGTTTAGAGGTAGTGACCTCTAAGCATCAGACAAGCTTGTAACCCTTCTCGGGGCCTTCTCCAACTATCTTGCTTGCCGAAACGATGTATGAAGTCTATGTATACTTGCATGGGCGGAGAGCATTGCACTAGAAGCCATTGGTGCCTCTTACTTGGAGGATCATGGGACTTAGCAGGTAGGGTTATAAGTACCTTAATTAAGGCTATAAGTAGATATGACTCTAGTTACCTCACTTGTAACCCTACTTGCTAAGTCCCCTGATCCTCTAAGTATTCCTGGAATACTAGATATCCCCAGTCCAAGAAGGATCGAGCCCGCACGGTTTTCATGGTATCAGGAATATTTGGAGACTCCGCAATATAGGGGCCTTAATAGTTAGAATAGGGTTTGGGGGTCCCATTATACTATAAACATAATAAAGAACCCCCAAAAAATAGTATTGTGCACATATTGGTACAGTAATGATAAAGGCCTCTATAGACTCTATAGTACCCCCCAAAGGTTACATTCCACAGATCCCTTTTGTGAAGAATGGAACATTCCTCAGTCGATGGCCTCTTCCGACTCCAGAGTGTTTTGCCCGAGCCGTCGGACCCCACGGCCATGGACAAGTACATGAGCTTTTTAAGTGCGGGAAATATGCGCAGGACGTATATGATAGACGAAGGCTCAAGCAACTTAGCACCCACAGACACACACGCACACACGGACGGCGCAACTCTGACGCACTGCGAATGCATATGCCCGTAAATACATACATGCATGTACAGACACAACCTCAAAGCGGCGAAATCCTAGCCCATTCCCAGTAGAAAGCCTTCGAAGACAGTCTTAAGCCGCGAGTCCAGGGCTTTGGCGGCTTGGAGTTTTATGGTAAAGGACTTCGGCCTAAACGGTGGAAAGTTAACCCTTGGAACCAATATCGGCAGGTACGGCGGCCATGCCATCATCGGCTCTGCCTTCTCCCACTACACCTTCCACTGGAGCAATGGCCGACTTGCCGCAATTGGCTTAGGGTTCAGGGTTTAGGGGTTAGGGGTTTAGGGGTTTAGGGTTTAGGGTTTATAGGGTTTAGGGTTCCCGGGTTCATGCCGCGTGTTCGCTGGCACACATTCCAAGCCCATGCTGAAACGCGGAGAAACCTTCAGGATGAGCCAAATTCATAGGGACCCTTAGGGGGGAGGGGGGTAGGGGACTATACTTCCTTAAATAGGCCTTATTAGGTCCTTATTATGGTCCTTATTATGGGCATTAAGGCCCCCTACCCCCCCTCCCCCTACCACCCTAAGGGTCCCTATGATAAATCAAAGCTCAGGAATCCCTAGGGAGACCTGCGATAAGAGACTCAGACATAGGCAATACTCTTTTACCATCCCAGAGGATTCCTGTGGTAGGGTACCCACCCCCATACAACCCAACGCAGGCAGCCCACAGCCCCAGGGTTTAGGCTTAGGGTTTAGGGGAGAGCCGGTCAGGTGCGCTCCTGGTCTCTGACATTCAGGGTGTCTGTGCCGGCCACCGAGACGACGGACGAGAAGGGAGGCCACCCGCCATCAAGGGGTGGTTTGGGTTTATAGGGTTTGGGGGTTTAGGGTTTAGGGTTTTAGGCAGGCAACTTGGAGGCACTTCAGAGAGACCTCGTTCAAAAAAGGGTTTTGGGTTTGGGGTTTGGGGTTTATAGGGTTTAGGATTCTGACACACTATAGAAGCGGACTTTTAAGTAAGGGATCCGTAAGTATGGGCTAGAGTTCTGATGGACTCTATCTAGCGTATAGGGCTTATGGCGAAGAGGGTTTTGTGGGGGTTTAGGTAGAGCGGGCAACGAACGGCAGATTCCTGCACTGTCTACTGACACGGAAGCTTCCTGCACAAAACCCTAAACTCTAGGCAAAGACAAAGCCCAAGCACCAAAGCCCCCTTAAACCCTGAATCCCGTCCAACTCGCTCCCAGTGTTGCCTCGTCTCGTGCGTGGGATGACGCACGTGAAAGAAAGAAGAAGCGAGGGGCAAGAGCGACCAGAGACAGGATCAACACCTCCCTCAAAGAATTTGCGAAAAAGAAACCCATGAAAGATGGCATGAGCAAAAACGTAGGAGAAACGTCTGTTTCAGCTAGACAAGCGAGCAGGGATTGTTGATGTTATGTGCTGTTATGGAGGTACCTATTCAGGGGTATAACCTAAGCCCTGAACCCTCATCCGGAACCCTACAACTTTGATGACGCATCCAAGCCCTCCCGACGACGGCTTCCCGAAAGCTTAGAATTAAACCACAACTCCAAAGCCCCAAGCCCTGTAACCTGTAGGTTTAGGGTTTAGGGTATAACGGTATAACCTGTACATCATAAGCCTACAATCCCCACAAAACCTCTGGTCTACAGTTAACCTGTACATGATAGGATCTCTAAGCACCCAAAGCATACGCCCCTAACCGCCGTAACCTGTAAGTCATTGGCCTCGAAATAAGCCTAAACCCTAAACCCTGAACCCTTACCAGTAGTCAATGCGAACCAAGAGACCTCTTCAGGCTTGTCCGAGTTGCGAGAGCGTGAACCCTGAACCCCAAACCCTAAACCCCGAAAGCCTAGACCCTAAACCCCTAAAGCCTAAACCCTAAACCCCTAAAGCCTAAAGCCTAAACCCCTAAAGCCTAAACCCCTAAAGCCTAAACCCTAAAACCCTAAAGCCTAAACCCTAAACCCCTAAAGCCTAAACCCCTAAAGCCTAAACCCCTAAAGCCTAACGCCTAAACCCTAAACCCCTAAAGCCTAAACCCCTAAAGCCTCAACCCTAAACCCCTAAAGCCTAAACCCCTAAAGCCTAAACCCTAAACCCCTAAAGCCTAAACCCCTAAAGCCGAAACCCTAAACCCCTAAAGCCTAAACCCTAAACCCCTAAAGCCTAAACTGCCGAGAGCGCCGCTGACCATTTGCATGGGCGCTCGAGGCTCCGACCGAGGCCCCCGGCCGAGCGTCCCGACAGCACGGTGAGGGAGGGTAAAGCCTCCGGGTACACGAGGACTGATGGGACTACATGCTGACGCAAGCGCGCGATTAGTGGGTGTGCCCCTATTCCTAAAGTAAAAGGCGCACCCACCGCGCGCACACTGTCTACACACCCTGAACCCCTAAAGCCTAAACCCTAACCTGCCCTGCCCTGCCCTGTGTTAGCACGTGGGGTGGCCCTGACCGGGTGCGGGGGCCAGGTTGTTTGTTGGAAACTTGCTTTTCGTCGAGCGGCCGACACAGGCCGCGAGGACCCACAACCCGACACCAATCCATCTCAGTTGTGCTTTGCTGTGAAATTTGGTCGCTTATATATTATATTGAACTGCGAAAGGAAGCAGAGAGCAAGAAAGCCCCCCTTGAGGGGGGTTTGGGGGGTGAAGCCTAAACCCTAATTGAGAATAGTTTGGGTGGCTGGGGTGGGACTACATGCTGACGAAAGCGCGCGATTAGTGGGTGCGCCCCTATTCCTAAAGTAAAAGGCGCACCCACCGCGCGCACACTGTCTACACACCCTGAACCCCTAAAGCCTAAACCCTAAACCCCTAAAGCCTAAACCCTAAACCCCTAAAGCCTAAACCCCTAAAGCCTAAAGCCTAAACCCCTAAAGCCTAAACCCTAAACCCCTAAAGCCTGAACCCCTAAAGCCTAAACCTAAACCCCCTAAAGCCTAAACCCCTAAAGCCGAAACCCTAAACCCCTAAAGCCGAAACCCTAAACCCCTAAAGCCTAAAGCCTAAACCCCTAAAGCCTAAACCCTAAACCCCTAAACTCCTAAACCCTAAACCCCTGAAGCCTAAACCCTAAACCGCTAAACCCCTAAACCCCTAAACCCTAAACCCCTGAAGCCTAAACCCTAAACCCCTAAACCCCTAAAGCCTAAACCCTATCTCGCAGCGAAGATGCCAGGAAGGCCCGAGGTGGAAAGGATGAGAATCGCTCCTGGGTACTCAGCGATCCCCAGGCAGAGGAGGGTCTCGGGGGGTTGAAGAGTTTTGAGTTTAGGGTTTAAGGGTTTAGGGTTTACGGTTTTGGGGTTTAAGGGTTGAGGGTTTACGGTTTGGGGGTGTTTAGCATTTGGCGTTATGGAGTTTAAGGGTTTGTGATGGTTTGTGTTTCAGTCAGCGTTTGTAGTCTTAGGGTTCACGGATCTGGGGCTTACCCTTACGGAATGCAGCCGCAATCCAAGTACGACACGAATTCTCCAAAGCGGTTCTTCTGGGGTTTTAGTAGTACTCGGGTTCATAAGTGTGAGTCTTTTTCCGTATCCAGAAGGCCCTACAATGTGAAAATGAGCTTCTCGCCTCCATGCCACTATTGCTTCCATCGCGAACAGTCACAGAACGAAGGTCCTCACAGATGGTGCGCAATACCAGTTTGGCCGTGGAGATCTTGGCATCAAAGGCCGGACCGACCGCATTTGTCACATGAAGGCAGGCTTCCGAACTGGGGTGAGCGGGGTGGGGGGGGTGGGCTGGTGTCTTTGCTGGGCGGGGCTGGGGTAGAAAGCACACGGATTGGGTTTGCAGGGGCATTTTCGGACAATGCCTGGAGTGTTGGGCAAATCCTGGCCACAGGGGTCCAAAACTGGCCAATCTGGGGAGCGCCTTGCGACAGCCTGCGAATTTTCAATTTTTGACCCATACACCTCGCCAAAGGCCCTCGCAAAAATCCCACACCTCCGCGTTTGATTCACGTTTGCCCCCACAGTTCACAGTCGAGCCGCATTTGCCCTACGTTTGGCCGCTGCCTCATGTCGACATATTTGCCTCACATGTCGGTCTGCTGGATCAATTTGCACAGTCAATTTTTTGGCGGGTCATTTTTGCGGTGCATTTTGGTGTGGTGTTATTTTCAGCAATGCGTTTTTTGTCTGCTCTCACATGTGCGGACCGTCTTCTGCGGTCGTTTGCGGTCCAATTTTGGTATCTGCCCGCCTTTATGGCCTCCCAGCTCTTTGGCTAAATTTGATTCATAATACTACGACGACGACGACGACCGCTGCCTCTACCACTACTGCTACCACTACTACGAGCACTACCACGACGACGACTACTGCTACCAGGACCGCGACCACGACCACTACGACGGCGACTACAACTATGACGACGACTACTACCACGACGACGACGGTGGCGACGACGACTACTAGTACTAATTACTTCCAATTGCCAGCAAAGTGGTGGGGGATTTGGGGTTTGGAAAGACGGCATGAGCGCTACGGTTTAGACACTGAATCTGCACCGGCCACTGCCACGGAGGCATGCAGATGTTCTTCAAGTCGCACAAGAAATCCTGGCTTTGCGAAGCTTTGGGCCTCAAGGATGGCTTTGAACGAAGTTTAGCAGTTTAGCATTGAGGTTTGTAGGGCTATCTTGATTCCAACAAGTTGCGCAGCAATCCCAACTTTCTACCGTAGACCCATGATTAGGCAGCCTTTGTTGAATTCATACTAACAGCGAGACTAGTGTAGCAGTAGCGGTAGCATCCTTTCTGAGAAGGCATCTACCACCACCTAGCTTTTAGGGGATCGGAGAAGTTTCACTTGTGCAGAGGACCTCAAACTCGAGTTTCATAACGTGTTTAGTAGTCTAAGCCATTTACAGGTGGGTACTTATTAATTGGGTAGTTTCCCATAAGCCTCCCATACCACTCCTATAAGGTAAAGGGGGTCTTATGGGAGTACTATGGAAGAAGAACTACCCACCTGTAAGGGGCTTCTGTTTAGGCAGCCTCCTATGCTCAGCCCCAGACCCTAGAACCCAAACCCTTAAACCCATGCAGTGCGGGCTTTGGCCCTGCGAAGTAGGAGGGAAAAACTCTTAAACCCTAAACTTTACCAGATGTGAAAACAGTCAGAATCCTCAGCAGACTTTCGCTTCGTCTTCGGGATGGCTGTGGCAGAGACCCAAACTCCAAGTCTTCAAGCAAGGTAGGGTCGTTAGAATTTAGGTAATCTGATGTAAACCATGAGTCTTGGGGTTTTGGATGGCTGCAGTTGTTCACATTTCGGGTCTATGTGCTCCAGAAATGAGACCCTCATGTCTCTGTGGTCCTTCTCGCCCAGGGTTTCTACGGTTGCTTTTGGGCCCACTAACCAGCAACCTACCAAGACGCCGAGGTAATACAGAAGCCCGAACAATTAGCAATAGTATGCCTTGGGGTTCCTGAATACTATCATTCCTGAATGCTATCATATACCACCATGTACCCCAAAGCCCCCACTGTAATGTTTGAGGCCCCTATTTATAAGTGTCTTGGCTGCTGTCATCATCAGCTATCGTGAGCGCTGGGGTTTGTAATTTTGAGGGTTTTGGCATAAACCCAAGGCTGTAAACCCTGAATCCCAACTTCCTACAACCACCTTTGCAGGACATCTCCCGCATCAAAGAGCCCACGGCCCGGATCTACTTCCCAGGTGCGAGCCGAAAGTGTAGCCCTTAACCAGCCTAATTTATGGGCCTAAATATTTCCCTCTACTAGTTTTTTTTTGGGGGGGTTCCTTATTATAGTTAAAGTATAATAGGGAGCCCCGAAAACCCGATTCTAATTATTAAGGCCCCTACATTATAGAACCCTACTATAGATCCCTTAGAGACCCCTTTAAGGCACCCTTTAAAGGAACCCTATTCTAATTATTAAGGCCCCTATATGAAGCCTCTTCATGAATGTCTCTTGACCTACTAGTCCCTCTTCGGCCTTCAGCGCGCAAACCCTGAGCCCGAAATCCGAGAGTCAGCACCGAAACCCGAATAGCCGCTAATATTGGGGCCTTAACAATTGGAATAGGGTTCCTTTATAGGGGTGTCTAAGGGTTACTATAAGGGATCTATAGTAGTATGGTTCTATGATATAGGGGCCTTACTTATGAGAATGGGACTTGGGGGTCTATTATACTATACTTATTCTAAGAAGCCCCCAGAACCCCTATTCTAATCATTAAGGCTCCTATGTTACCAGCCCTAGACTTGTCCTCGGTATGCAGGGCTATGCTATAAGGGATGCTAGAAGGCTCGAGGGTTTAGGGTAAAGGGGTGCAGGGTGGATCATGCCCAGAGAGCCCAATACCCCTTACTTAAGGAATATAGCTTAAATCATAATATGAAGCCCTATATAATTTAAGCCATATTCCTTAATTAAGGGGTGTTGGGCTCTCTGGGTGGCTTTTGCTTGAAGTAGAGCCGGATCTTGCGGCTGATTGTCTTGCTTAGCGTTTAGGGTCTCCTTTGAAAGCTCTACTTTATTACCAGGGATCTATACCTGCTAAGCCTGCGCCTGGTAATTATTAGTGCAATCGGGAATGACCAGGAATTCTTGGTTCGAATGCTTTTTAACGCTTACGATCGCCCATGAATGCTTCCGAACGCTTTTTATTATGGCAAGGCTTGGAAGAAGAGAAGAAGAGAACTTCATCTTTTTAGCGCGACCACAGCAACTTCACATGTGTCAGATACCGCTGCAATGATCGCATAAC
>BGNK01004487.1:9001-45312 GCA_003297005.1 Symbiodinium sp. clade A Y106
GGGCGAGTGGCGCGAGTGGCGCGAGTGGCGCGGACGACTTTAATTCTTTTTTTTCTGTGCGGCCGCAATGGACCCGTCGAGCTGATGTCACTCCTGCAGGAACAGCACCCCTCAGGCCCTTTTCCCGCCCTCGTAGTCGTACGGACCAGGTCAAGCCTGCCGCTCTCGAACTACCCAACCGTACAGGTTATGCAGCTTGCAATGGCGATAATCAATGATGGCCCCCAGCTGGAAGCTCTACCAAAGGCGCTCACACAGACAGCCATGCAATCAACATTTTGGCGAAGAAGATCAAAGAAGAACAATTGCATTTCTCCCGCAATTCACGTATGTTCATGTAACATTGAGGGCTGGAGCAGTACGCCAGCTTCCAAATTGATCCAAGATGGTCACCTCAGTTCCCGTTCGATCTCTTCGTTGGCATTCTTGAGACGTCGCCTCAGCGCATGAATTTTCAGCGGAGGGCTGTGATGCGCATCGCGAGGCCACGCTACTCTTCCCAAGCTTGAGGCATGTTGATCTCCTTCAAGGCTATGGTTTCGTTATCACGTAGCCGCTTGGCCTTCGGACGTGCGCTGCAGCTTTGTGGGGGCTGTCAAGCTTCTGAGCCTGCGGCCTTGTGAACACAAGCCGTGGCCCCACGACCCAGTATGTCCTCGCAAGGCCACGGTGTCTCGTATACAATGTGCTGTTTGCCACATCTGGCACCCTGCTGCACTCCAAGATGGCCTTCAGAGCAGCTCTGGATTCACAACTTAGACTTAAATGCCATATCATGCCACTCCACCGTGCAACCCCGTCTACCTCACCAACCGCGCTGTAAACTCGAGTAGACCTTGAACACTGAGCCCACACATGAGGTGCTCGAAAGAGAAACACGTGACATCACGTGACCCATCAACCACTTGCGTCAGTCCAGCAGCAGATATTCTTCCAATCTGCGCTTCACGGCTTCCGACACGACCTGATCTGCATTGATGTCATGTTGACGGAAGGCAAGCCGTTTCTGCTTCTGACCTCGAGAAACTGCAAAAGGTTCCGCTCAAGAGTTGGGTACCGGAATCTGCTGTGTCTTTGGAGAGGAAACCCCAAATAGTCAATAGTTTGTGCAGGCGCAGCAAAAGAAGGAGCGGCAGCAGTAGCAGCAGGAGGAGCGAGTGGTAGGTCAGAATACAGATGGCTGTGGTAGTTCAAAATGTTCCAATTCATTACTACGATTCCCGCAGTTCCCGCGTCTTAGTGTGAACACGATCGAGGCCCTGGCTTTGGACAAGCTGTCGAGTGAAAGAGGATGGATTAGATAGTCGCATATGCCTGCATCTGCAAATGTCTGCAACTACCTACCGGTCCCTGAAGTATGAAAGACTGATACGTTGCCGCCTTTGGCTCGAAGCTTCTCACGGATCTCTCCTTCGCCTGATGCCAGTAGCTGACGGCCTCGGGAAACCAACGTCAAAGCTCAGCATAGCCTTGCCTTGCCTCTGGCATTCCTTGCCTGAGACTGTTGCCAAATGTTGCCAATAACCGTCTACTGGGGGCGAAACCAACCTCCTCAAATTCGTCTGCCTCACCACGTTGAATACAACGGGATGTAGTCATGCCGTGTTTCGACCCGCTTCTTGTGAAGAAACGGAGGCTGCTGTCCATGCTCTCGATGCGAGCTTTGGAACATGATACAGGAAGCGTTTCCGCTGCCTCGGTGATCAAAACGACGTACACACCTTGTTGCTGCCATTCTTCTGGAAGGCCTGAGCTTCGGAGGAAATCCCGAGATGTCTTTTTAGAGCGCCATGTCACATGTCGCTTCGAGGCCTCGCGAGAGCCAAGCCATGCCCAGGAATACGATCTGAGTTGGCCTCGAGACTGCTAGTGCTACTGACTGGCCAATCGGAAGCACTACACTCAGCTTGACAAGGCCTTTCAATCATCACATTTCCGGCACCTCTACCAGTTGTGCACAATGCCTCAACATAGCAGGGAATGGTAAACACACCCGAATTTTTTCTGGCTCTGGGTCCCGGGCTCTGCATCGCCAGTCCGGGAGTTTGTCGCCAGGGCGGCCTTCGAGTAAGTCCTGCTGAGGTACCACTGCGACCAGGCAAACAGCTGCGGTTGACACGAAACATTCTCAGCATCTGGCAGCCCCACCTGGAAAGCAATTATGCTGTACACATATCCCGTCGTCGCCAGGCTATATCCTAAATGTCAGCGACGGAGCTGTGCAGTAAACATCATCAGATCTTAGACTCAGGAATCTGGCAAACCGCACACTGCATGTTGTCACAAGGTTACAACATCCCAGTTTGATAGCAAGTCTGATGGGTTCTGGAACATCGGCTCGCCAAGGTTTTGTTGTCCTAGACAACGACCGAGTTTTGCAACTAAGGTCTACAGAGTGCTGAATGAAGGCTTCGAATGGCACGTCCGCCAGTGGGTGGGATGGTTTCGCAGAAGCTTGTCCAAACAGGTCGGTGATGCGAGTCGATACCATGCTGTGAGCAGAGCCGCGCGAAACCAGAGAAACAACGCGCTGGATGGTTTCCTGCGAAGCCTGCAACATTGCGACAGTTCATCCGTCAGGCTTTGCTCGATACAAACCAACAAAAAGCCTCGGCTAAGGCTTCCATTGTTCGGGAGAAGCTGTTGAAGGTCTGGCACGGATACCTTGGAAAACCCTTGCAGGCACGGACATCGAGGACCAAACAGAAACAGCGCATATTGCGGAAAAAGCTACGACAGGATCCTGCACAGCTCTTCTGCTTCATCTCGTAATTTCTGTCGCTTTTCCACCTGCATGTAGTTCGTGATCCTATCCGAGGTATGAACGTCGTTCTTCGCGATGCAGAGGTAAACTCTGCCGGCAGCACCACAAAAATCTCAGCTGGTAGCTGTGTGTCCTCTGAACCTGCGCCCAGCTTCGGATTGCGAAGTGTCCGGCTCGCAAGGGGAAAACAACGCCCTACTCTGCGCCTCGTTCACGCCGCACAATCTTCCGAAATCCACGCAACAATTCTCTTTCTTCCTCCTTGACCTGTCATCAGCTGACGTAACGTCTTGTGTGGACATGCGGGCAGTTCCTGGACTGCGGGGAAGAATGCTGCCAGCTTCCTTCAGGTATGGTCTTGGGGTAAGGGTGCAAGATTTGATGGACGTCGTTTGGTTTGTGGTTTGCAAGCTCGATCAGATGTAGTCTGGCAAGTAGTAAGCTTCACTGAATAATGGCTGTATCATATGAAAGAAAGCTTGCAAGTCAATAGTGCGATAGCAAGAGTACTGAAGAACCGTGGGGGGAAGGTCCTCAGAAGCAGGCGGCAGGCAGCATAGGCAGCAAGCGAACATGTTTGTCACATGTTGACTCGCCGCTGCTTCCGAACTGCTCTGTTTTTTCATCCAGCTCGGGATAACTTGATTAGGGAGTATCTAGCCCTTTGGCCGTCTCTGTCATCTGGCCCTGCGAACTGCAACTCATGCAGCGCAACTCCAACCACCTAACCCGTCCAACAGCTACGAGACAGCCGGTGGGCGCAGCAGCTAGTGCGCTGGGAAACAACGGAAACGATCGGCAGCAAGGCGGCAGCTGACCAAATGCGAAGCCCTTCCTCGGCACCCAACTTGGGCAAAACTGATTCGGCTGAGACATCCTGAAGATAGTTGGCGTGGGTGGTCTGGTTTTGCAGTCTCATCGTCCGTGGAAACACCCAGGCCAGGGGAAATCTTTAGCCTCACAGGCACCTCAAGGAGCTCAGAAATCGGTCCATTCTTCCTCGGAGGACACACGGGCTCCCAGGGAACAGGTACTCCAAGCTTTCGAGCATCCTCAGACATTGACGACAATGTTGCCGAGGGGTTTCTCCAGATCTTAACTAATTCAAGAGTCTTCCAAAGCTGAGCCCGAACGCCCCCATTGATCATGCAGGTCGAACATTTTTCCAGCCATCCAGATCCCAATGCTCAGCTGCGCCGTGCCTTTCATGACCGTAGCAACCTCTCGCAAAGTAAGAGCGGGACATAGCGGGACGGCTTTTGACCACCGCGTGGCCCAGGACTCGCCGGCTCGCCCACTAATGCAACTTGCACAGCGGAAGATGTCGAGAGCCCGAAACTCGCCCAGCCTGCCAGCATCGAGAAAACTGAATAGGGGAACTGAATGCAAAGCAGGCGGGCTGTTGCCAGAACCAAGTTTTGGTGATTCTCGATCCAAAATACGTCTCCAGCTGCTTCGGCCCCACATAGCACCCGCAACACGAACACCAGCATGGCAATCCCACCCCTGACCTCGTCTCCTCGGTCGATCCTCAAATCAAGCCGCAAAAGACAAATCCAAGCTGAAAAGGAACTGCAGCCTGGTCCCGTATGAAGATCAGCGAGTGCTTGATTGTCCAAGCACAGAGGACCCAACATTGCGCAGCAGCAGCTAAGGCTTTAGCGACGACAACAAGTCCAACCACCCCGGAGCCGATACAACGGCAGACCGAAGATCAGGGATGGCCAACAGGATTTCCTTTGAGCGGTCGGAAAGAAAGTCCATTGCTGACCGTCTTGCTTGAGCTCGAGCTCTTGCGAGCAGTCGGGAAAGCAGGCTCACTCGGGGAGGAGGAGCCAACTGAGCCAACGCAGAAACTCGGAGGGTCGATCCCTAGGTGAAGGAACAGGACATTTGCGTGCGAGGCTTCCGAGCAGACAGTGGGGATTCCCTCAGACAGGCCGTTTCGGGACATGAACAAAGCAATCCACTGAGGGTCTACGATAGTGTTTGCCGCGATTCCAGACGTCCAACTGCGTCCAAGGTGCGAGGCTTTTCAACTGAGCTGAAGGGTGGACTGCTGTCCATCGAAAATTCTGCGTTAACAACGAGTTGTCTGGTCGATAGCCGGTTGATCCGATGCCGCTAACGCCAAGCCGCTGAGAGGGCAGTCGCTTTGGCTTGCTTCTGATTCCCGGAGTTCATAAAATCGACTATGGTCGCCAAAGTCCACGCCTGCTCGATCGGACCGGCGTATTGTTGGAGATGGGATCTGTGTTCGACCGTTCGACCCCTCGGTCGACGACCAAATCTGTTCGGGGGCGGAGCGAAGGATGCCGCGAAGTTTTTGGTCAGCAGCCACCTTCGAGCGCCGTGAGCGACCGAGGCTACGTCCGCCTCAACTCTCCCGGTCCCGCTGCAGAGCTTTCAGCACCTGTCCAATGTGCACCACCGCCATCCCGACGAATTCCTGTGTCGCAGTCAACGGGGTGGCATCGTCGATCGGATCCTCCTGTCCCTTCGCCTTGGCCTTTGCCTTGAGCCGGTGCACCGGCTGCTCCTCGACAGCCTTACCACCGGGTCAAGAGAAGCTTGGGTCCTGCACCGTGCGCCTCGGGGATGTGTCCCACCTCCGCCGTGAGGTGGTGGTGTGTGGTGGGTGGTGGGTCGTGGTGATGGTGATGGTGATGATGGGTGGCGGTGGGTGGTGGGTGGCGNGTGGTGGTGGGTGGTGGTGGTGGTGGTGGGGGTGGTGGGTCGTGCATGGTTGGCAGCGGCAGCAGGAGTAGCAGTTGTTCTAGCAGTAGCAGTAGCAGTGGGAGAAGTAGAAGTAGTAGTAGTACGAAGCAGGGCGATAGGTACAACGGTATAGTGAATTCCGCATCTCATTTCGAGTGCACTGCACAGCTGATGTTCGGCTGTATCTTGCAAAAAGTCTGCCGACTGTTTGGCTTTTCTGCATCACGCAGCACGCATTACTCTTCAAAACTTGCAGAGAATGCCTGCCAGATGCTGCCTCATTATTAAGCACAAACTATCTTAAACAAGACTTGCATCGACGACCCAAGCACCAAATTGTCAGACCAATTCCGGGTCACTCATAGAATCTTTTGAGTGACACAGTTCTTACAGCCAGCGAGGACTATAGCTGCAATGCAGCAGCGACAACATGACCATGATGGACAGAACTGTGGAACACCTCTCTCCCAATAATCTCACACGCCGAAATCGCTGACTTCCTGATCTGCATCATCGGGTGTTTTCTCTTGATTGCTAATATCATGATATGTACCTGCACCTCTAGCACTCACCTCATGACGAACATGACACACGTCAGCGGGAAGCAACTTGATGGTTGCCTCTTGCTCCACAGTCAATTTTCTGAGCTGCTCCGGACAACACCGATAAACCTTAGTTCCCTGGGCTATCCAAATCTTGGAATGTTGGCCCCCAATCACAACAGCAGGACCATGCCAGTGATGACGGTTTTCAAAGAAGTACACCATAGACCCCGGAAGAAAAGGACCCCTTTCCGGCCTTGTCCTGTGCTCCAAAGCTTTTCGCAATCGGTTGTCGCTATCAGCCTCTAAGAAAGCCTTCCGAGCAGCATTCCTGAAAGCCATCCTTCTTTCAAAAACCGACTCTCCCTGAACAATCCCCGAGTTAATCACAGGATCATACTCCGTGGAAATCATACCCGGAACTCGAAGATCACGTCCAAACAAATGTTGACATGGTGAGTACCCATCCTTCCTTGTCATCGTGTTCACCGCGATGTTCACGTTGTCCACCAGCTCCTGAATCTCTTGCTTTGTCCTTGGTCCTGAATCAAGCATAGCCTTTTGGAAAGCAACCTTCCACACGCCACTCTTTCGCTCTGTAAGCCCATTCTGCCATGGCGCATACGCAGCTGCCTTATCACCAAACGTTCCATCCAACTCCAAGCCATGCTCAAACTCAGCTTCAAACTCCGGCCCACCATCAGTGAACGCCCTCACAGGAGCACCTGCCCAACGCTTCCAGGATTTCCTGTATGTGTTCCTGACATGCCGTGCTTGTTTGCCCTTCCAAAGAGGAATGCAAAGTTGGTTTTGCTTGTGCCCTCATCGCATATGTTGAGGAAGTGTAACTTACTTCCTCTGACCTCCGTCTCGAAGGTGTCCAGGCATATCTGCTGATTAAATTCCGTCGCTCGACGGACCTTCGTTACATGATGACTCCTTGGTCTCGTCAAGGAGTTGCACGTTTCACAAGTCAATCCTCGGGCCAACTTCAACACGCGCTCACTTGCATGCGCTGATTTCAGCAACAGATTCAACCTTGCTGGAGAAGGATGAAAGAGATTCTCATGACACTTCCGCAGAAGCACCATTATCTTCTGATCGGTCATTCCTTCACCTTGTCGCAAATCTTCAACAGCATGCACACAAGTTGTTGTGACAACCAAGTCCTTAGCACGCTTCCAATCAAGCAGCCCTGCCACAATCGCGTTTGCAACGGTCCTGATCTCAAAAGTGCTCTCTTCACGTGTCTCTCCTCTCTTCTTCACTCTCTCTCTCAGCTCTCGACAGTTGGTCACAAAACATGTCCCCAACCCCTGCAACTGCACATAAGATATGCCTGGCTTCTTAAGGAGCTTCTCATGCGGCTTCAGGTTGGGACCTACTTCGATAGCAAAGAGCCTTCCGTCGCACTCCTGACAGGCACTTACCGCATGTCTCGAAGTTCAGGTGGCATGCTGACAACAAACATCCTAGGCTGCAGACTCTCGAGCTGCCTGACCACATGTGATGTCATTTGCTCGCCGAAATATCGCTGATGTCGCTCGAATTTCTTGGAGATCTTTAAAACATGCCCTGAAGTGAGGCCCACAGCCTTTGCATGCCGCTCAGCCGTTTCTTCAAGCAGCTCAAGAAGATCTAATCGCGAACCGGCATCACCACTAACCTGGCCTAGACTCTTACCCGGAACCTTGCCTATGACCTTCAACCCGGCTCGACACAGCTGCTTCTCACTCTTGGACATGACACACTCACAAGTGTCCGGTCCCTGCCGGCTCATAGGACACCCATCTTGATGTCCATCTAGCCCTCCTCGTTCTCGATCTCCTCCAAGCTGGCCAGCTGGGCCTGCAGCGCAAGCATCTCGTTTCGGAGCTTCTGCTTCATGGCCCGGATGGTGCGGCTCTCGATCATTGGTGGCATCTCCACCTTCTCCCAATTCTCGGAGCCATCGCTGGAACCGGTAGCTCGCTTCATCGGACTCTTGTAGCCCGCCTTGGCTTTGGTTTGATCGCTGAGCTCGTTGCCATCGTCGCGGGATCGATGTAGGGCGGGCTGAAGTCCACCACCGTCTCCTTGTTGATCTGCACGTCGGTCTTGATCCGGTTCCCCTTGATCTGGTCTCGGCAAGCAATGTACAGCCGGAACCGCATCATGGTTGTAGATGAGCCCTGGCCCTTTGCGTTTGGCTTGGCCGTGGTCACAAACTTGCGGACCCATTGCACATAGTTCTTGTCCTCGGTGCAGAGCTGCGCATACGTCTTCATCTGCCCGGCCTTCGCATACTTGCCGATGCTCATGATCTCTGCACCGCGGATTGGCACGCCTGGCTCGTCGTCGTCGTGATCTTCGTGACTGTCCAGGAGTTTCACCGGAATGGTGCTCGTCTCCGTGTCGGGGCTTGTCAGCTCCGGCTTGAGTGCCTCCATCAACTCCTGCATCAACGGTGTCGTCGCGATGTCTGTCCTCCATGGAACACCGTCACCGTTGGCCTCGGTCATCATTTCCATCTCGGCGTCCAAGACAGGATCCGTCATCGCCTGGATAAGCTTTGGACGAGATCTCACAACACTCAGAGGCGCTTGTACCCGGAGTGGCTGCGCTCACGGTTGCATGCACCTCATCAATCCCCGTCTCGGCCGCTGTGATCGCACCACCTTGCCCTCCACGAACCTGACTCCCTAGGATCGGGATAGCGTAGTGGCCCCTCTCAGTCTCTTTCCCCTAACACTAACCCCAAGCTTACCCACATACATCACATCCTCTTCCATATCTAACCTAGCCTTCAAACCCCTAAGGCATTCCTTTGAAAGAAGAAGTGGCATCTGGGAGCACTGCCGCTTTCAGTGCTATCAGTTTGCCCCCGATGCACACAGGAATAATTGCACTACACGTTGTCTGCAGCTTGCCTGCATTTCCAAACTTACACTCATGTCTCTCACGCAAGTACCTGACACGTAGCCCTCTACTCCTAAGCTCCTCGGCCATACCCTGCAGCACTCTACTACCTACTAGAGTCCTACGACACGCTGTATCAGGCACTGCATGAGTTGTGAGCGGTGCAAACTCAGCTTGCTCATCACACACGGCCATGCATGCATCACTCGAACGCGCGGCATCCTGTGCTGACTCAAAAACTCCTGGAGAAACGAGCCCTGTTTCAAGGCCCCCCCAGAACGGCATTTACCTGTGCACAATCTGTCTCACCCGGATTTGCCACTACGATGTCCACGGCGCCCTCGCCCTCCACCCAGAACACCTCCAAGTTCTCAACATCCTCTGGTGGGATGAACCATTCAGGCCCATCGCTTTCATCAAACCCCATGTCGGTGATCATGGCCTCCTTGGCGACACTTGCCCGTGGACCGGTAGCCGAAGTAGCACTTGTCCGTCGTTGTGGGCACTCCTTCTTCCAATGCCCGACTTGTTAAGATATGGCACTTTGTCTTCTGCTTGAGCTGCTCAAGCCGGCCCTTGACTGTTCCTGTCAAACTCCATGACGCAGGCGGCTGTTTGTAGCCACGTCCCATCTTCTTCTGCTGCAGTTTGCGGCGGATATCTTGATATGTTTCCAGAACGACCAGCACCTCCTCATCGTCGTACTGGTCCTGGTTCTGGAATTGGTCCGCCACCACCTGGAACACCTCATCCTCGTCTTCAACTCCTTCAGCAGCTACAACGCCCTCGTTGTCGTCGATCTCAGCAGCATACACGTCCTTCAGCCTCGTCGCCGTTGAAGTGCATTTGCCCTGAGGAAAGATCGACTTGATTGCTTTGTTGATGCTGTCGTACTTGAGGCTCCCCTGGGTTGCAGTCAGTATCATCGCCTCCGAGCTTTTGTCCAAAGCCAGTTTCCGAAGTAGAAACCAGCCTCTGACCTCCTCCGGAAGCTTGACACCCACCTCCTGCAGATTCCGATAGGCAGTGTCCGCTCGTATTGTCAAGTTCCTGTAGCTCTCGCCTGCCTTTATCTGCGTCTTGAAGAAGTACTCGCTCAGGTATTTCTGCATGACGTCCTGCTCGAGGTCTGCGTACCGGGAATCCAGGACTTCGAAGATCTGCTTGTAGCCATCCTCACCAGTCAACTTGGCCACTGAGATTCCTTCGCAGGCCTCCTCAGCCTCGCCAGCCAGAAACTCACAAAGTCTCGGGCCCCATCTCTCCTTGCCAACGATAGTTGGTAACGCTAAGAGCAGGAGCTCTGCGTCTAGGCCACTTCTTGTAGCTGGCCGGGTCCGACCCATCGAACTTTTCCGGCCTTGGCCGCTCATCGTCTCGACTCGCACTCATCTCTTGCCTGGTCAACACAGCAGAGTCCTTGCGCTCTTCCGGTGTCCGCCCTTGCAGACAACCTCCAGAGCTCCGCTACCACCTGAGAGATCAAAACACTCAGGCGGCCACAGCAGTCCTCAAGCTCTTTTCCATTCCGAGACAAGCTCACAGCCGTGACTAAAGGGGGACCTTAAGCCCACACCATCGATCGAACATTAACATGTACAGCTTGCTGGCATCTCTGTAAAAGACATGAATGTCTGGTGCATGAGTTTACTTGCTCACTTGCAAATTACAAATTACGAATTTCGGAACTCAGCTCGAGCGCCACGGAATGTGCCACCAGAACAGTGTGAAACCCCGTGAACACGGGTCACGCTAAACGCAGCAAAGTACTTACAGTGCGAGTATTGAGCACTCAAGCCGTTAACGCTTTGACAGGGGGAGTGGAGATGGGCGTCTAGAAAGCTCTATCAGTAGCAGGTTAAAGACCCCACAGCCCTTCAATAGAGCAACCAAAAAATTGAAATTAAGTAGTACACGATTCCCGCCACATCCAACTCCACTCGCTTTCCTATCAATCAGTGTAGTAGTAGTAGTAGTAATAGTAGTAGTAGTAGTAGTAGTAGTAGTAGTAGTAGTCCAAAACTCAATAGTTCAATAGTAATAGTAAACTCAGTAGTAGTCATCGTCGTCGTAGTAGTAGAATTGCCTGCAAGCTACACGGGGTTGCCTTTGAAACTTTTCGGAAGCAATGCAAACAGCTTTTGGAACTCAGAAACGTGGAGAGTGCACTGAATAACCGAACCGTGCCAAAGTTGCACCGCTAATGTCCAGCCACGGACTGCCTCCTCGTCTTCTTTCAAAGTTCTCTCGGCTGCCTGCAACCTGCCTGTGACAACATCCAGCAAAGCCTCAGCACAGTAGCATGCTGCAGACTGTTGCGGCAAGCACATGCCTCTTTAACAGAAGCGCTCAGAAATGGGCGCGCTGTTGGGCGAGAAGCTGCTTCTGCCACTCGTTTTGTGTCCGCAGGCATCTGGCAAGTGCGGCATCAAACCTATTCTCCAAACAATCTTAAAAGCACCATGACAAGGATGCTGGGGCGCAGACTTGGATTTGAAAGCGATGCGCATGGTTTGCTTCCCCTGCGTCTCATTGACAAATTGCTTCTACTGAGATTCTACCTTCACCATGTCTTGTCGTTCGTTGCAGTCGTGATGCCACAGCTTGTTTTCAACTTTGGTGACAAAGATCTATGTCTGCATCTGGCCTCTGTTCCTCCCAGCTTCAACACTTCAGCACTTATCATTTCCTTCTCCTGTTCAACGAGTCTCTGCAATCGATCCGTTGGATCGCAGCAGCATGTCTTGCTGCTGCCGTGCTTCCGGCCTCACCGTCACCACCAGCGCCCGCGACCATCGCATCGCAGTATGAATGGTAAGTCAAAGCCTCAGACCAACTGATCAAAAACTTGGCCTTGGGCGGGCCTTATGCGGTGTGAAGACCGAATTCGATGCAAGCATCCTTGGCGGGCTCCGACATGTCGGAAAAGTGTCTCAGGCAGTGACAGACGCATTGTCGTCTTCGGGGTGCGCTGAAATTGACCTGGCTTGAATAGCTCAGCGACCAAGCAGGGCTGAAGGAGATCAACTACCAGCAAGCCTGCAACCCTTCAGCAATCAGCAATTTACCTTCCGAAATCGGTGTCCAGCTTGAGGTCTAAAACGACATCGTTACCGTTTGCCTCGATGGGTCAAGGTTGAACTTCACCGGAGCTGCGCGACTCGTTCTTGATAGCTGAGAAAGCAGCTCCAACAGCTGCATTTCCGAGAGGTGAAGGAGGTGAAACTGCTCCGACGCGCTGCTCCTGTGCGCAAAACCATCTGCTCACAATACAGTAATCAGTATCTTACGCTCGTCATGGCCTGGCCACCTTTAAGGACCGCAATGAGGAACTCCAAGAAAGCAGGGGCGGCTGTGTTCGTGTCCTTCTTTGCATGGGCCTGGCAAGCCCGGCAGAGAAGTCGCACTCAGTTACAGCATAGCTGCCAGTCCGTAACCATCTGGTCTCCATATTTGAGCGCCAACTCCACAAAGTGTTGACTGCGAGCGGTAAGGATTACCAAGCTTGACGCCGCACAAGGTCGGAAGATTGTACTGGGACCCTGCTGGTAACAAACATCCTTTCATCGCAACCACGGCAAACTGAGGTTACTCAGCACGTCTTTCGAGGAGGTTCCTGTCCTACCGGCAAACCGTCTTGCATATTCGTGCGCTCCCGTTGACGTCCACTTGTGTCTAAATCTTGGTGGCATATGTGCGAGGGTCAGCTGGGCCTGTTTCCGATTGAAGTCCGTGAACGAAGAGCAGCTGAAGTCCGACTGAGACCGATCTTGGCACATCAGACACAGGCATGCCAACGTCACGCAAAATCCCTCCGGGCTACTGGTGATGCTCGTGTAGGACGACATGTTCTGAAGCTGGGAACCAGGAGCTAGAAAAACCATCCGAAGCCTGCACAAGCAACCAACACTTAGAACAAGAACAACACCTAAACAACAAAAGCCCAGGCAAATCGCACAAGTTTGGAGATGACATGCACGCACCGGCATGGAATTGCCTCAACAGCATCCGCCCGTTTGTTTGTTTGTTTGTTGCTTTCGGCCTGTCTGTTTGTGCACAGTTTTCAGTGCAGCCAAAGACCCGATGCTGGCAAATTGCTCTAGGTTCACCGTCCTACCAGTGTCACTCTCGATTCACTAACATAGGCGGGGAAAAAGTCTAATCTTCAATTCGCCTCGGCCTCGGCCGAAGCATTTTTGATTTCTTGGGTTGTGTTTCACTTGTTTTCGTGTTTTTTCTTGTCGCTTTGGCTTCAGAACATAACCCGATGGTCCTGAATATCCTGCTCTTGCTGTGTATGTCGTGGCGTTTGCTCTGTCTTTTTCTTGATTAACGGGCTTCCCCAGCCTTTTCAAACCCTAAACACTCTGAAGAATTTGACCGATTCAATCAGATGTTAACAACATTTTGACAGGATGTTTGATTTGATTTCCATTGGTTTTGATGGATTTCAATGCATGTTGGCAGCTTTGAATAGGATCGCACGGGCATATTTATGGTTACATTTCGCAGGCTTCTGCTTGCGGCAGATGTATTTCGCAAGTACTTAGAAAAATAGTAAATTGTAAAACTTGCATGTGCTGTAATAGTAGTAATACGAGTTATATTTACGATGCTAGGAAACATGGCAATAACAATTCAGTACTACCAAGACTACTAAACCCAATACGAGTGACAATGGCACCAACAGTAACAGTAGCAACGATTGCGCACAAATCGCAACAAAATTGCAAAACATAAAACATGTCATATAGGATAACAACAATAGCAGTAACAGCCGTCAAATCATACTCGCAACAACAATAGCAAACAAAGAAAGTAATGACAATGCCCATGGTGCTAGAAGTACTAGCAATGACATTCCTTCTTTCTTTCATTATGTACCTCCCATCTGCTTTCTTCCTAGTTCCTTCCATCTGGCGTTATTTCTGTCTTTCCTGTCTGGCTTGATTCTGGCGTTTTGCCCTTGCGCTGCTTTCCCCTTCACTCTTTCTTTCTTTCCTTACGGAACTCCTTGGTTTTTCTTGATTCCTTGCTTCTGGTGTTCTTTCTTTCAGGTTGTTTATTTCTTAGTTCAGTCTTTAGTTCTTCACCGTCCATCCCTTGGTTTATTCGGTTCTTTCTATTTCGTAGATTCTTTCCCTTTGCTTGCTTCTTGGTTTCTTTCGTTCTTTCCTGTGCTCTTTCTTTCGTTGCCTTCTTCCACTCTCACTCTCCCTCCCTCGGTTTCTTTCTTTCTTTCTTGCACTCTTCCTTGTCCTTTGTTTCTTTCTTTCCGCCTTCACACCGCGACAACTGCAAAAAAACTGCCTGCTCCCTCGGGCTTCTGAAGTGTCAATCTCTCGACTTCAGCCGCGAGCCGCGAGCCGACTTTGAAGCTAAGCGTTGAAACAGGAAGCTCGCGAAGTTAAGCTGAAAACTTTCGAATGTTTCGCCCCTTCGACCGTTTGAAAAGTTCGACTTTGAAGGTGCCCAAACTTTCGAAATCCTGCAGCGTTGAAAGCTTCCAAGCTCGAAACTTTCACGCGTCCAACCTGCGAACTCTCGAACCTTCGACCTCGCTTGGCAGAGGCGGAGTACCCCTCTCCTTGAGTTGCAGCGGCCGGTGGGGTGGGTGGTGACGGGCGGTGACCCACTCACGCCCCAGCTCATTTGCAGAAACCCGCCCCGCACAGAACTATCGCTGACTGGGCCCTGGTGTGGAGATGTGTGGAGACTACAGCTTACTCTTCACGTGCGACCGGGCCGAGGCGGACGACGCGAAGCGTTTACAACAATGAAAGCAGACTATTCTGCCCGAGCAGACAAAAAGGTAGTAGATACCACTACTAGCAGTACTGCCACGGCTACTACTGTTCCACTACAGTAACAATGAGGCAGTATGGTTATCATGATCAGTGCTGACTACCAGCGACTATCTACAAACTACTGGCGTTTAACCGCGAACTACTGAAGTCTAGCGACTAACCAGTACAGTACCTACTGGATACAGAATTAGTTTAGGTATGCTTTTGTTTTTCTCCTGTTTTTTTGTTTTCCTTGTTTTCAAGCAAACTCTATGTAATTTCCAAGCTCTAAGCCGTCTGAAGTGGCAACTTCTTTCTGAATGTACATGCCCTTTGCAATTGGCACAAAGTAGCCCGATTCCTGCTAGGCCATCCGGATGGTGCCGGGTCACTTAGCATTTTTGTTCTCGGTATTCCGGTTCATCATATGCATTAAACACACCCCGCTCTTTTGCGATTCGGATTCATATATCTGGTACGCGCCCCCTCCTTTGGCGATTCCAGTTCATCCTCTATCCTTAAACACGCGGCCTCGTTTGGCGATTCCGGTTCATCATCATCATCATATATATATATATATATATATATATATATATTAAACACGCCCCTTCTTTTGGTGATTCCGGTTCATCATATACCTTAAACTGTTGTTTCTTTTGCGCTTCCGCTTCGTCATATATCTACAACACGCTTCCTCCATTGGCGATTCCGTTCTATCATATATCTTACACAGGCCCCCTCATCTGGCGATTTTGGTTCTTCATATCTAAAACGCGCCCCCTCATTTGGCGATTCCGGTTCATCATATATCTTGAACCCGCCCTCTCATTCGGCCTATGTATATATGTATGTATGTACGTATGTATGTAGGTATGTGTGTGTATATATATATATATATGAGCCCGAGGCCTTTCGGGTCTATTTAGCTAGCCTTGTATATATACACTATAAAATATATATATATATATATACAATATAAAATCCCTAGCTAAATCCTACATATATATGTTGTGTAGTGCACAGACATAACACCGGCAAGTTTGGGACACATCTGCAGATATAACTTAATAGGGAATTTCTGCATATAGTGGAGGATTAGCTTCTTGGTCAGCATGCATACATGATGTATGTATGGTCCAATATGTCAATCCGATAACTGTCACCATCTCATGGATAGAACTTCCATGCATTTCGAAATTTCGGCTTGGTGATCTTGTAATACATGGAACATCGATACAAACCGGTAACTTGATTTGGTGGCCGACATCCACGAAGATCTGGGTTCTCTGTAAGAAATAAGATAAAAGATCCTTCATGGGTTTCTATACGGTCTCTATATAGAGGATCTACAAAGTTTCTGTATGGAATCTATAGAACTTTCGATAAGGGCCCCATATGAGGGATCTACAAGGGGTTTCTAACGGGTTTCTTTGTAATGGATGTATAAGGTTTCTATAAGGAATATAAATAAACAGGTTTACTATAAGGGCTCCATATGAGGGATCCATAATGGGTTTCTAGAATGTCTCTCTGTAGGGGTTCTATAGTTCTTCTATGTAATGGGTTTCTATAAGGTCTCTACATAGAGGATCTATCAGATTTCTATGATGAATCTGTAAGTGTTTCTACAAGGACTCCATATGAGGGATCTAGACGGGGCTTCTATGTGGTTTCTAGAAAGGGGGATCTCTAAATTTCCATAAGGAGTATATAAAAGTTGTCTATGAAGGCTCCATGTAAGGGATTTTTCAATGTTTTTTTATACAGAACTCCGTTTGTGTACCTATAAGGGGTTTCTATACGTCTCTANTGAAGGCTCCATGTAAGGGATTTTTCAATGTTTTTTTATACAGAACTCCGTTTGTGTACCTATAAGGGGTTTCTATACGTCTCTACATAGGGGATCTATACAGTTTCTATAAGAATATATAAAGGCTGTCTATGAAGGCTCCATATAAGGGATATATAGGGAGCTTCCATAAGGTTCTACGATGGGACATTGCAAGGCTTGTATTCCGAATCCATAAGGATTCTCCACAAGGGCTCCACATAAGGGATCTATACGGGATCTCTATAAGGTCTCTATAGGGAATTCATAAGGTTTCTCAAAATCACAAATCGCAAAGGGTATCCCCTTAAAGGTTTTGTAAAGACTCTAACCCCTGAATCACATATCGACCCCCTCTCCTACCCCTCCTACCTTCCCATCCCGCTCCCTTCCCTCCCCTTCTCTCTTGTCACCTCCCCACCTCCCCCCTCCTTTCTCGACAACCCGGATAAATATTTGAATATTCCTAATCGAAAATTTGTATATCCCCTGTGTAGAAACCGTGTGGAGAATCCTGAAAGATCCTTATTTATACCCCTTATAGAAAACTATCGATTCCTTGAAGAAACCTTATAAATCCCCTATACAGAGACCTTATAGAAACCCCTTATACATCCCTTATAGAACTCTCCTATAGCTTCCGTTCCGAAACCGTGTGGGTTCCCAAAACATNCTTATACATCCCTTATAGAACTCTCCTATAGCTTCCGTTCCGAAACCGTGTGGGTTCCCAAAACATCGGCCTTATGAAACACCTTGAATGTCGCAAAATCATAGATCGCCAGGGGTATGTCGCTAAGGTTTTGTAAAACCTCAGAACCCGCAGTCACAGATCGCAAGGGGTGTCCCCTAAAGGTTGTTGTATAAAATAGATTCCAAAATCATAAATCGCAAAGGGTGTCCCTCTAAGGTTTTGTAAAGACTCAGATCCCAGAATCATTTCGACCCTCTCCCCTCCCCTGCCCTGCCCTACCTTCCCATTCCTCTCCACTCTCCTCCCCTTCTCTCTTGTCACCTCCCCACCTCTCCTCCCCTTTCTCGACAACCCTGATAAATATTCCTTAGAGCAAATTTGTATATCCCCTGTGTGGAGACTGTGTGGAGAATCCTAAACCTTTATAGATTCTTTGTAGAAACCGTACATATTCCACATATAGAGACCTTATAGAAATCCCTCATATAGCCCTTGTATGGCCCTTGAAGAAAACTATAGATTCCTCGAAGAAACCTTATAAATCTCCTATAGAGACCTTACAGAAACCCCTCATAGAACTCTCTTATAGATTCCGTTCCGACACCGTGTGGGTTCCCAAAATAGCGACCCTATGAAAAATCTTGAAGAATCCCTTGTATGGAAGTTTTTTTTGAAAACCCTTATAAAAGAAAGTATATATATATATATCCAATATATAACGACCTTAAGGAAAACCCTTATACAGCTCTGATATTGAGCCGTTACAAAGAACCCTTGTAGATTATTTCTGCTAAAATATTTAGGGGGACACCCCTTGCGATCTGTGACATTGAGCTCTAAGTTGTTACAAAACCTTAGCGGGACACCCCTTGTGATAGATGATTTTGCGATCTGGTTTTCCAAAACCTTAAGGACATCCCTTGCGATCTGTGATTTTGCGACCTGAGTCTTGACAAAGCTGATGGGGACACTCCTTGCGATTTGTGCTTTTCAAAACCCTTCACGGGGGACATACCTTGCAATATGTGATTTTGTGATATATTTTCATAAAAAAACCTATAAGGGGACACCCACTGCGATCTGTGATTTTGGGATCTATTTTACGCAATAACCGTTAGGGGGACACCCCTTGGTTTCTAGGATGTTGAGCACGACAACTAGCGCTAACAAAATGGGGCTGTTTTTTCTGCATGGTTTGTTGGCTTCTTGTTTTCCAGGATGTTGAGCACGACAACTAGCGCTAACAAATGGTGCTTATTTTTTTTGCATGGTTTGCTGGCTTCTTGTTTCCAGGATGTTGAGCACGACAACTAGCGCTAACAAAATGGGCTGTTTTTTCTGCAGTGTTTGCTGGCTTCTTGTTTCCAGGATGTTGAGCACGACAACTAGGACTAACAAAATGGGGCTGTTTTTTTCCTGCATGGTTTGCTGGCTTCTTGTTTTCCAAGATGTTGAGCACGACAACTAGCGCTAACAAAATAGTGCTGTTTTTTTCTGCATGGTTTGCTGGCTTCTTGTTGTCCAGGATGTTGAGCACGACAACTAGCGCTAACAAAATGGTGCTTATTTTTTTGCATGGTTTGCTGGCTTCTTGTTTCCAGGATGTTGAGCACGACAACTAGCGCTAACAAAATGGGGCTGTTTTTTCTGCAGTGTTTGCTGGCTTCTTGTTTTCCAGGATGTTGAGCACGACAACTAGCGCTAACAAAATGGGGCNATTTCAATTATTTCAATGGGGGGGGGTTGGGCTGGAGCCAAGTTAAGATAGCAGGGATTTCAATTATTTCAATTATTTCGGGCCCCCCAGAATTGAAATAATTGAAACAATTGAAATCCCTATCCTTTTGATGTTGGGGGTGGGGATTCCCCACCATTTCAATAATTGAAATAATTGAAATCGGGCCTATTTCAATTATTTGGGGTCCCCCCGAATTGAAATAATTGAAATCGGCCCCATTTCAATTATTTCAATGGGGGGGTTGGGCTGGAGCCAAGTTAAGATAGCAGGGATTTCAATTATTTCAATTATTTTGGGTCCCCCCGAATTGAAATAATTGAAATCCCCCTCCTTTTGATGTTGTGGGTGGAGATTCCCCACCATTTCAATAATTAAAAGAATTGAAATAATTGAAATCGGGCCTATTTCAATTATTTCAATTATTTGTGGCCCCCCGAATTGAAATAATTGAAATCGGCCCCATTTCAATTATTTCAATGGGGGGGGGTTGGGCTGGAGCCAAGTTAAGATAGCAGGGATTTCAATTATTTCAATTATTTCGGGCCCCCCAGAATTGAAATAATTGAAACAATTGAAATCCNATTTCAATTATTTCAATGGGGGGGGGTTGGGCTGGAGCCAAGTTAAGATAGCAGGGATTTCAATTATTTCAATTATTTCGGGCCCCCCAGAATTGAAATAATTGAAACAATTGAAATCCTGTTCCTTTGGATGTTGGGGGTGGAGATCCCCCACCATTGAAATAATTGAAATAGTTGAAATCGGGCCTATTTCAATTATTTCAATTATTTTGGGCCCCCCCGAATTGAAATAATTGAAATCGGCCCCATTTCAATTATATTTCAATTATTGAAATGGGGGGGGCTTGGGCTGGAGCCAAGTTAAGATAGCAGGGATTTCAATTATTTTGGGTCCCCCCGAAAATTGAAATCCCCTTCCTTTGGATGTTGGGGGTGCAGATTCCCGACCATTTCAATAATTGAAATAGTTGAAATCAGGCTTATTTCAATTATTTCAATTATTTCGGGTCCCCCCGAACTGAAATAATTGAAATAATTGAAATCGGCCCCACTTCGATTATTTCAATTATTTCAATTATTGAAATGGGGTGGCTTGGGCTGGAGCCAAGTTAAGATAGCAGGGATTTCAATTATTTCAATTATTTTTGGTCCCCCCGAATTGAAATAGTTGAAATAATTGAAATCCCCCTCCTTTTGATGTTGTGGGTGGAGATTCCCCACCATTTCAATAATTGAAAATAATTGAAATCGGGCCTATTTCAATTATTTCGGGCCCCCCCGAATTGAAATAATTGAAATCGGGCCCATTTCAATTATTTCAAATATTTCAATTATTGAAATGTGGGGGGTTTGGCTGTAGCCAAGTGAAGACAGCAGGGATTTCAATTATTTCAATTATTTCGGGCCCCCCCGAATTGAAATAATTGAAACAATTGAAATCCTGTTCCTTTGGATGTTGGGGTGGAGATCCCCCACCATTTCAATAATTGAAATAATTGAAATCGGGCCTATTTCAATTATTTCAATTATTTTGGGCCCCCCCGAATTGAAATAATTGAAATCGGGCCTGTTTCAATTATTTCAATTATTTTGGGTCCCGAAGAATTGAAATAATTGAAATCGGCCCCATTCAATTATTTCAATTATTTCAATTCTACTTACTTATAATAATTATAAGTATGCGTCAAATAGACCCTAAAGGCCGCTCTCATATATATATATATATATATATATATGTGTGTGTATATATATATATATATATATATATATATATGTATATATATATATGTATGTATTGCTACATACTGCATAACTAAGCATTAATCCATATAAAGCCTCATAGAATTTATTATGAGATACGCAGGACATGCATACATGTACTGCAAAGCCAGGAAGCCAGGAATCCAAGAAGCTGGAAAGCCAAGAAGGAGCCTGGATGCCCAGAAGTTAGAAATGTGACGAAAATACGAAGCCCAGAAGCCAGGACCAAGAAGCCAAAAGAAGACGGCAAACAAGCAAGGAAAGCCCAGAAGCCGAGAAGCCAAAAGCCAAATACAAAAATAGTACCCAAATAAAAGAAACAAAAAAGAGAGATTCCGTACCTACTAAACACGAACTAGTAACGAATAACAACCACCGACAGTGAACTACTACTCAAGAACAACTAGCGACTTCTATCGACTCGCCACGAACCACCCACCGCTATCTAATTAGTTACCACGAACCAGGACTTTCATCGCCTTACCAACTACGACTACGACTACGACGTACTAACTACGAAAGCTGCTAGCTGCTAACTACTGCACACTAAGCTACCAAAACAGAAGCTACAAATGGATGCTGCGCGTTGCGAATTGTCAAGCTTCAAGCTGGGGCCGGAGCTGAAGCCTGAACGCAGCTCTCGATCGGGCGTGCGAGGTGACGCCTCGAGCAGATACTGTAACAGGTCAGATCAGATCACATCAGATTTGTAGAAATCGTGTAGAAACTGTCAACGAAGGTAGACAATGTGAACAATACAAAGGCCCGAGCTTTTGGAGAATCCGTCGCATCAAACCTGACCCTCGAAGTACTGCGATGACGGAGCAAGCCTCCAGCCATGACACAAGGATAATAATGAAGGAAGTGTCTGAAAACGAGAAGTACTGAGCCACAAGCTAGCTTTGCTTAGCACACTTTGAGCTGAGTCCTTCCTCGCATACCCCGGTGGCCTAGACACGGTGGCAAGACAAGGTCAGTGGCAAGGTCGACACGCGCCCCACCAACTGGTCAGGCTTGTTGAAGCACCTGTTGGTCGGAGAGGCTCCACGTGAACCGGACTGCGCAGAGGCATTCAGGAATGCCGTAACGAGCTCTGCCTGGCAGGATCACTGGACGGCTCTACATCAGGGGCTCAGGATGGTTCCGGGACATCTTGATCTCGCAAACTCTCGAGGCTGCTTGCTTCACCACGGCTCAAGAAGCCGGAGAGACCGGAGACAGTGTGGCTTTGCTTTCAGAAGAAACCACCTCACTTGGAAGAGCGATGTTTCTTGTTTTCTTGAACTCCAAGCACTGGTCGCTACAGCAGAAACCGCACTGGAAAACAAAACATGCTACTGTAGATAAAAGAAAAACTACGACCTGAGGGTTGAAACGATAATAACACTCGTTGGAGATATTGTCCTTGTCCTGAGGATGCTGGGGCTTCCACCACACCGCGTCCGAGCAGGTTTAATCCTGCACGGTGGGCTCTTAGTTGACAAGACGACCTAATCATTATAGTCACGCAGGTGTCGCGAGCAAATCCAAACTCGACAGTGGTACGTTCTGCGAGAGCACGCAGTCGCTGCAATGCCTTCTTGTCCTGCTCACGAAAACAATTCAAGTGCTAACCGTTGACTCCCACAAGCATTTCAAGCATCCCACTTTGGGTTCGACAACAACCGAGAGGAAAGAAAACAATCAAGGCCGTGTGGTGGCCTCGACGGTTGCCGATTCGGTCAAAGCGCTGCAATCCGCTGCACTTGCAAAGCAGATTGCCAGTGCAAGTTCCAGGAGCTGCCCCTGAGCAGGCAAACCCTTAAAGATCAAATGTTTCCAAAAGACTAGCCTTCAGTTGCAAGAGTAAGCAGCTGTTGCAAAAAATGGCTTTGGCAAAAAAGGCGTCGCCACTGGGGGTAAGCGTCACATCGGGTCCAAGGCTGCAAAATTGGATGGCATGATCACTCAGCGGAAGCTCGGACTCTTGTTCGATGTCCGGCGCCTCCCGCATGTCTCATTCCAACTGCGCAATCGTCGCTTCACCCAAAGCCCTGTACTCCACCCGTACCCGACGCGGAGCCTTCCTGGACAACGATGGATGTTGAAGCGCAGAAGCTGGCTGAGGGGCACACGACCATCGAGCCACCCAACAGAACTCCAGGCTTTGCTGCAGTGGGTGTTGCCGTCGGCAGCAAGCCCAAGTATCTGGCTTGAAAACTGCTGCGTGTCGCACAAAACAAGCAACACAAAGCATCTTGACTGCCGCACCTCAATGCAGCATATGCCGCATCTTTTGGCTTTTTCCTTCAGAAGCATCGGGCTGGCGGCAAGCCAGGATTCCAAAATACTCCGAAACACAACGTGTGGTTGCAACTAAACTTCTGCTCAACTGCCACATGGAACTAAGCCACACACGCCCAACTCTCCGAGCGTTGATACGTGCTCTGCCTGAACACGATGCAAAAGGACTCGACCTCGCTTGACTTACTTCTTTGCACGATACTAACTGCACAAAGGTACACTATGACTCCCCGACAGAGCCTCTCCAGAATCAAAAGCACTCCCCAGCGTGGATTGAGTGTGGTTGTCCCGGAATCGAAGCTGGCCTTTGTGGCAAATCTCTGTGTACTCCATGCTTTGCCGGTGAAACATCTGCAACCAAACGGCAACATGTATCACAGCGCAAGGCACAATCCCCCAACATCCTCATAAACCAAGTCGCCACCGAAGCCATCCGGCATAATGTTGCCTTTGTCATCGAAGCCGCCCTGTCAGATCCCTTACTCAAAACTTCTTCTGCTCTCCTTGAACCGATTTGGTTTCTTGTCTTGCGTCAAGCTAGCATTGCATGCAACAGATCCGCTTAAACTGAAACAAGCTTCATTTTCTGGTCTCTCAACTCGGGAGTGGTGCTGGCACAATCCGGCACATATCCCTGCATCCCCGCCTTGGATAAACTGCTTTGATGGGAAAAGCCGCGCTTTGGCAAGCCGGACAAATCTACCTGAACACAAAGCTTTCACATGTTTTGCACGAAAAAGCTCGGACCAAGCTGCAAAGCAATATTCCCGCCCCGCCCCCCCCCGGCCTTCAAGTGCGGGTTGCCACCCGGGGCTCTGGGACTGACACTGGGGGCTCTGGGACTGGCCTCTTTTCTCGGGCTTAAGATTGGCTTGGCGCCAACCTGGCATCGACACATTGACAAGACCACGAAGCGACAATAGTGTAAAGTGTAAATGTTTAACTCTGCCTGACCGGTGCCCACATGTAAGCTGAGCAAATCCCCGGTGTCCACCTTCAGCGGTGTGCCATACGTGTCCTGCAAGTAACAAATTTCCACCAGCTGCACCTTTTGACCGTTTGGTCCGCGAACGGTGTGTTCCTGCCATCCACCAGAACAAACCACCGATGTTAATCCTCGATGCTGCCACAACCGAGTGTCAAAACATCTGGCCTCAACGCCGCCAGGGGGCTTGCCTTCACGTGATAAGACATCACAAGGCGACCGCCAGCTTTGGCATTTGGGATGCAAGCCATCACCAGGGCGCGCTGAGCTGCTGGATGAAGTGCCCAAACCAGCACCTCCCCAGTGACACCAAACACTTGGGCAAAGCATGATCTGGACCGACCAATGGCGCCTCCTCGGCTGACCTCGGGGAAGTCACTCTCACCCAGCTCTCACCATTGCAACAGTTGCACATCGGTGGTGCTAAGGTCCTTACCAAATCAGGAGGATCGGCATTCCCTTTTGGGGCAGCCACACCTCATGACGGATGCCGTCGAAGTTCGTCGCTCTTAACATGAGAAGAACCTCGCTGAGCCACATGAGCTACTGCTAATGGTTTCACGACACAGGCACGCTTTTGAGCAGTCGTAAACGTGGCATGCAAACGTCCTGGAGCCCTCTCTCTTTCCCTCTCTCTCGCTCTCACACGGACTCAGTCTCCTGTCAGCCGCGACGCGGGACATAGCGATTTCGCCATGCACGCTTATCTAAAATGAAATGCGAGCTTTTCTTCTCCAGGGCATGAAGGGCTGTTAAAGTCCCGCGGCCACCAGCCCCCCCCCCCTTTTTCTCTCTCTCTCTCTCGCTCTCTCTCTCCCTACCCCTCTCTTCCGGGTAAAAGGCGGGGCAGCATCCAGCCCCCCACCCGTGCGGTCCGCACACCCGGATCTCTCTCTCTTGCTTGCTTGCTTGCCTTGCTCAGGGGTATGGGAACTCTAGGGCCCCGCCTACCCCCTCAAGGCGCGCGTCTCTGTGTCTGAGTGGCCCCTTCCGGGGAGGACACCATGTTCCCCTGACTGTCACCACTTGTACCCCCAATCTCTCTCTCGCTCTCTCGCACGCAGCAGGTGTAAACTAACAGTTATGTAAATCTAAACTTGCACCGATGGACAGTACAGGCTCAAGGTTGAGCATAGTGGTACTCGTGCGCAAAGTCGCGATGCTCACTGGAAGCGGCGAAAGCACGACGCACAAAGAAGAATATGCAGCAGGCTAGCGGCAAGCGGCAGTAGACCAGCACTACCCCGTGCATGGAGAAGCCTCATGCCGTGGAAAGCTCTCCACGTCTGTCGGTGCCCCACGACGCAGATTTCCTGGAGCAAGGCAGCGTGCAAACTTTCAAGATCTTCGCCACTGCCAGCGGCCACTGCACTGGCCAGCTGTTTCAGGAAGCGGCCCGCTTGCTCCTCCCAGTGGCGGGTGACCATCGGCATGAATTTGATGGCTTGGGCGGCGCAGGCTGCACCGGTGCCAGGCAGGCGGCTTTGTGACAAGCAAGCGCCTTCGCAGCTACACCCCGCCCATCAGCGGCCTGGGCCTGACTGGGCCAGGGTTTCCTCTGCTGATGCAGCAGGAGACCCAACACAGACCGGGAAAAGTCCCAGAACAATATACATCCAATACCAGCAAATTAAACGGTAACTCAGCATCGCCAGATGCCGGCCCCTCCTCCCTTACTCCCGGCAGTGCTATGGTGCCGCCAGCACCAACATGGACTGATGAGCAAGGTGTTTTCCACAACATTGCACGCGCTCAACACCCGCTGGAAGAATCTGCAAAAGATCCCGTGACAGTTACGGAACGCGGAGACCATATTCCGCGTTCCGCAACTGTCCCCGGTGCGGCACCGTGGGCCCACGAGCGCATCGACCTTAACTGTCGCGAAACGCGAGTTTGGAACGCAGCAGGACAGAACCCACCGGGCATTTCCACGCTGCAAAGCGTGACACCGCCGTATGGGTTGGCGACTTGTCCATGACTTACATGCGGCATAGCCGTCGGGCCTGCTACCTCCTGCGTTCCCTGGCCCCCATGCAGCCGCCTATGCCTCCTCCGCGGCTGGCAGCGCTGAGCCTCCCACGCCTCCGATGCATGCTCGAGACGCACCTTGCTGACTTGTCTCCTGCGTCCCGTGCGCTGCTCTCGCAATCTGGACTGCCGCACGCTGCCCGAACTCTCACGCTTTCGCCCAACACGACTCACACTTCCGCGTCTTGCTCCTATGCCGCTTGCACACGCCCCTCCCGCTAGGCCCACGCAGTTGCTCCTGCCGCAGCGTGTTCGATGAATCTCGACGCGTATGGAGACCATCGAGCTGCATGCTCCACATCAGGCGTGCTCGCCTCCCGAGCATTGCCCCTCGAACGCGCCATCGCCCACGTCTGACAGGAAACCGGGACGCGTGTCGGGCTCAATGTCGCGCTGGCCGCCATGAACATCGATGTACCGGTCCACGATGCACGGTGCATCGAGGTCGTGTGCAACGGCCTGCCGCTTCGGCACGGGGCACAGCCAGGGCACAGCTTGCCGTTGACGCCACCGTCGTCAGCCCAACCGCCCGGGTTGGGCTGCCCGCAATGCTGCGAGGCGCAAACGACGGCAAACGTTCCCCGAGCTCGAAAGGAGCCAACGCTGTCACCTCGTTGTGTTCGGGCTCGAGGTGAAAGGCGCTGGGCCGAGGATGCCTCTTTGCCCGGGCACTTGCAACGAGTGCCCCTGCCCGCAGCTCTGCCAAGGCCGCATGGATTTTCCGATGAAGTGGCCTCATCTCCGTTCCTGCATAGCCCGCGCTCGCTGCCACTTTTTGGGAACTCCCCCTCCGGTCGGAGCTTGGTGCTGCTGGCCCGCCCCCAGCACTGCGCGAGCTCGTTGTGGGCTCGCCCCTGCCTGTGCTTATAGAGCGTGACGCCATCGTAGAACACAGTTGACGCCGGGACCTGGACGCTCTTTGTCTTGCAGTTGCAAAACGGTGCTGTGAAAAAACAGAGCAGGCAACGCACAACGTGTTTACGGAAAGCTACGTCAAGGCTCTGGGACCGCAAAAAGTGATCGATTTCGGCAAATGCTGTAAGCAACAGTGCATACAAAGTCATGGGCATGCTTGGGTGCACTGGCACTGCCCGTCTGACGCGTGTGTTCCCGGCGGTCGGTACAAGTCGTGCCACAACCTCCTACTGCCAGAACCAAGCTGGGCATGAGCGTGTTGGTTCAACGTGGCGAATAGATGTTTTGATCTACAATCACCCTCCTTGCCAACTCCTCAAAAGCCATGCGCGCACCAGGCGACTGGTTCATGTCGGATCACAATGAAAGGACATCACAGGCACACGCATGCTCGTTTAATCAGCGCCAAAACCAGCTGGCAAGCTTGCAACAAAATGGCCTTTGCCGCGATGCTGCACTGGCGAAATTTCCTTGTCGCTCTGCCAAGGCTGCGAGGCGCAAGCCGCACCCCGTCTGCCGGCAGGTGAAGGCGGAGCAAGCGTTAGTGCATGCTGGTTCATTCACAGCCAGGCACTGCGCATCGCAAGCGCAAGAAGGCCTTGGAAGCTGGCCGCAAAATCCGGGGCAGCACGCAGTCGCGATAGTAGAGAGGTTTGGCGTCCGCGTCGCGTGAATCTGCCAGATGTGCAACCACTCTTCCGGGCCGGCATCAAGGGGCTAACATTGTTGCGGCCGGGCGGCTTCTTTAGCGGCTAACCATATAGGAATATACGGCACGCATCCCACCCTTCTGCTTGCATGGTTTCGTGTTGCCGCTGCTTCGCCTGCGCCGGTGCCAAACAACGGTCAACGCTGCACCGGGATTGCCCACTTCGTTGTGCCTCTTCGGCGTCATCCCACCAACCGCGTACGGAAGCCTAGACCGCCTGTACGCGCCTATGCGGCACTTCTACGTGTTTCAGAATGAAGAGTTCTACATGGATTCGCGCTAAACCGCAATGTCAGGAAAACTTGCAGTCCAGGAAGGTGTTGGTCCCAGCCATTTTGGCTCAAGTTGGTCTGTGCTTTTCGAATATCCTGCTGTCGGCAGCTTTGCACACAACGGAAGAAAGTAAACCCAGGGACCATCCGTTGGTCACACACAACGCACCGGCGGGGAGCATCAAATCGCGACGTTGTTTGACAATTTTGACGCACGCAATCACGCTCATGCAACGTTCTCCGCCGAATCACAAAGGGTGGCTCAAGTGCCACCCTATAAACCGAGCCAAGCCCAGACAAGCTGGCAATAGCCTGCAACAGCCGTCCTCCTCGCAAGAAGCTGCCTGCTGAAGGGATGGCAGCGAAATTTGCCAAGCTCCGGAATTGCGGAGGGAAGTGACAGCTGAATCCAAGTCCGAGGCCACACCCAATCCACCGAACATCTGTATGATCGCGCTCAATGCTGGTCTGGTCTGAGGTTGTGAAGCTGCCAGGCTCGTCGTACGTTGGGCGGCCGTAGCATCCCCAGTGCGGCGGAAAAATTGCAACATGGACAAAGCATGCTGACAAGAAGTTTGAAGAAACTCGTCCTATGCTCCAGCAAGATTTTTTCACACCGTTACGTCACATGTTTGTTGGCGCAAGTTCGTGCAAACATCCGCAAACCAAGGTTCTGCATCCAAAACCGCCCATGCCTGCGCCTCCAGAAGCCCAGCTGCATGGAGCAACAACCGGCAGTACAAGAAGGAGTTTGTAGCTTCATTATAGGCCCCAGGCGGCAAAGCCAGAAAGTTCTTAAGCCGACAACGCGAACATTCACGTCACACTAGAGAATCCACATTTTTTTTACACGGTCTTTCCGACTGCAAGAAGATCCATTAGCTACGACAGTCCTACGGCATCATATTACTACTTGCGGTCCCAGCTTCAGGCCGCAGGGCGCCTCGTCAGCGGCAAGGTCGAGCACACGAGGTCGCGAACGAAGTGCTGCGCTGTTGCGTTCCGCGGCCCCAGATCTCCGAGCCGAGCACCAGCAGCTTTTGCGGGCCGCCCCTCGCGAGCTCCGGGTACGTGCTGTGCTTGCGCCGCTCCGCGACCTTTAGCGCAGCCCCGTCCACTTCCACAGTGCATGGATGCGGGTGCCCTGTAGGGGGTACACCAGTGTTGCGCTTGTAGGACATTTGATGGCACTTGGTTTTTTCACACTGTGGTTGAACGTTCGTCCACAAGTGTTGCACACTCAATCGCCAATCCAGCCAGAGAATCGGCATCCTTGCCATCTTGAGCGAATTCTTGCTGCGGCGCAGCTGTCGAGCTGAAGCATGTCCAGAACCCCTTCAGCCTGAAGTTGCTTGAGCCCTGCGCCTTCACCACCTCTACCCCCACATCGTGCCGCAAGTGCTGACCAACCGCGTCGCCGGTGCCGGCGTACTCACTGCTAGAATGTTCCAAATCCTGATTGTCGCACTGCACGGCAGTCTGACGCTGACGATGGACGAGGTCGCTACCGTTGTTTCATGTTGTTTCAAAGCGCGCCCCGGGCGATGCCCAGCCGGAGGGCGTCGCGGCCGCAGAGCCGGACGCGGCCACAGAATTCAGGAGCCTCTGGTGCGGCCGCTGGAGCTCCGAAGCAGGCGGAGCAACGGGTTGGCGCTGCTTTCACAGGCGTGCGCCTCGGCCTTGATCTCGCCTCTGACCTCACGCTCCAAAGCGCTTCGACCCAGCTCCGAGGCAATCTCCGGCTTGCGCTGCGGACAGCCAGCCATGTGTGAACTTCTGGCCTGGTGCATCGTGACGAGTGACCAGCGTCTAGTGACAGAAGGCTCGGGCCCCACTGGTTACTTACTCCAGTGGGGGTCCAAGCGGTTCCGACAGCATGGCCCTCCTCACATTCGCAGATGCACTCGCGGGAATTGACATTCCCAATGAACAGGTGGTACGTGGGCGGCGCACGCTGCCTTCCTCAACGCAGGCAAGTGTTTATTTACACGTGGATGACACAGTATCGTTCAGCACGGAATCATGCAGTTTGTGTGCGTCAAGCATGATGCACACCGCCCAATAGATCGGGTTAGACAAATTCCTAACTAATAGTTAATAGTTAATTTTTGCTAGCAGAATTAACTATTAGTTAGAAATTGTGAATTAACTAATAGTTTATTTTAGAGCTAATTTTGGTTAAAAATACTTAACTAAAAAGTAATTAGTTTTATAAAATTAACTATAGAATTAACTTTTTTCAATACCCCCAAACCCATGAAATTGATCAGAAATAAGCATGAAAAAGCAAGACCAAGATGCATTCAGTAAGCATGGTTGCATCGTGGCCTCCCTGCCTTGGCCCTTCCCCTGCAGTGCGGGCTGCAAAACCCGGGCGACGGATTTAGCCCCGCCTTAATGCGGGCACCGCTGGCCCAGATACTCACAGCACCCCTCATCTTGCCTTCCGCCTGCAGATTAGCACCCCAGCGGACACATTAGCTCATTGTCCCGCTGTCATACCCCCCGAAGGGGGCGTTGGCTTCAAGGTGCCTGGGCCGCCCTGTCACCCGGCCAACGGTGACACACCGACAGAAACCCACAAACCGGGAAGTCGGTGTAGGTAGGGCTCAGAACTCTGACAACTCAAAATCTCGCAGAACAATAACCATGTCGAGAGCTCAAACATTCGCACCAGTGTGTCCATGGTGTGTACATTAGCTCAGAAAGGGTTTAGTTTAGGGGTCCTTGAAGCTGTGTTAGGCTTCATGGTTGTGTTCCTGTGTCATGCGAAAGGAGATGCAGATCGCATCATCAAATAAGCCTGCTGCCTCCCCGCCTGCTCCTTTTATGGTCCGTCCTGCCCCCCCCCCTCTTTTGCGGCCACTGACTCGACTCTTCGACTCTTCGACTCTTCGTGTTTGGCAAACAGACTGTTCCCCTGTTCTCTTGTCGCAAGCACACAATAACCGTGACCATGCCAGAGAAAATAAACAAAACATGTACAAAAGCACACTACATCTCTATGCAAAAAACACACATTTGTTATTCAAAAACAAAGGTTTCCAGGCAAAATTAACTAAATTAGTTAAGACAAAAATCGAATAAATTAACTAATAGTTAATTCATAATTAACTAAATAGTCAATTTAAAAAATATCTATTAATTAGCAAATTCACTATTAACTATTAACTATTAACTATTAACTATTAACTATTAACTATTAACTATTAACTATTAACTATTAACTATTAACTATTAACTATTAACTATTAACTATTAACCATTAACCATTAACCATTAACCATTAACCATTAACCATTAACCATTAACCATTAACCATTAACCATTAACCATTAACCATTAACCATTAACCATTAACCATTAACCATTAACCATTAACCATTAACCATTAACCATTAACCATTAACCATTAACCATTAACTATTAACTATTAACTATTAACTATTAATTAGGAATTTGTCTAACCCGATCTATTGGGCGTTGCCAATTCCATGGAGTAGATTGGTTTTGTAGTGCCGGAAAAAATTCTGCCCAATGAAGTGGTAAAGGTGATCGGCTACACATGGTCGCCAAGGTCAGGTCAGGTCGCCTGAACGCCCGAAGCCGGCCCCTTAAGGGCGCAGGGAAAACAACCTAACTACTTGCAAATCTACGATGTCAATCGGTCTACCGCTCATTTCTGGTAGGACCTGGTAAGAAACATGAACTTCACATATTCATCGCGGAAGCTGCTCCCCAGCGCGCGAAGTTTTCCAAACTAGTGGCCCAAGAATTCGAACATGTGTGCCAATGTGATCTTATGCTAAAGCACGCTTCACCCAACGCGTGTTTGGAAGATTGATAACATACTTCGCCAGATTCCAATGTTGCCCCAAGCAGTTAGTGGACCAAGTGGGTCGATGTAGCCTCGCCCAAAACCAGTGATGCAACACATCATGCCATGGATCGTCCCACTGTATCAGCAATCTGACGCAAATGTTTGCGGAAATAACGTCAATTCGATGTAAGTCCGCTGAATTAAAGGGCCGACGACCAGCCGCAAAGCGCGCGATCGGCGAAATGGTTCTATCAAAAAACTTCAACCGGTCAAGAACGGAAACAATCCTGTCACAAAGGATATGGCGATTAGCATGAAAAGCACGGGGGGCAGATTGTAAGTGAAAATCTACATCGGCTGTTGTGTTACCAGACCCTTCGTCAGACACCAAGCATCCCAGCCAACGATGGGTTGTGCCACCCGACAGGATTTCCACAGTCAGTCCGCAGGGAGTCGTCAACTGTTGTGGAGCTGGAGCTTCCGTCTTTATGCCGACGTGGCTGCAACATCGGACAAGCTCGTCTAATAATTAGTCTAATATCCACGCTGCATGCCGCGAAAATGTAGTTAAAACGAAAACATCATCAGCAAAGCGAACGTCTAGCAGCTTCGGCAAGTTGTCGTACAAGTCAATGCCCGCCGTGTCGACATTACGTCTCCATCAACCCATTGCTAATTGCAAGACTGCACAGAAACAAGCGAGGACTGCGCACAAATCCTTGACGAACTCCGCCCGAAATCTGAAACAAACGACAGGACTCTCCATCATCACCTCGAGCAACTCTTAACTGTCCAGCATAAAGTTCTTGCAATATCGAAATCAAATGTGCGGAAACTCCCTTCCTGAATCCATGCTGCTCCTCAGGTTGATTTGCATCTAAGACAGATTCAATCCGACCCAAAACCAAGCAAGCAAAGGCTTGGTACAGCAGCCGAACATTGGCAATAGGTCGAAAATCCGTTGTGGTTTTTGCCTTGACAAACGTCGCCAACATTCTGAAAACGGTTTTCGCCAGCTCGTCGGAACATTTCTTTCAGAAACGAGCTGGGTGCATGCTGAAGCAACTCAACTACCAAGCCAACTTCATCGGCCGCCTTGTTAACTTTCATCCCTCGCAACGTAGAAAGAAGCTCCCTAATGCTCCAAGCACTTTCCGTCAAAAACTGCGGTCGACAAGGTAACGGCGGATTCGCGCAAAATTGCTTCCCCAGCTCCTCAGCAAACTCATCCGGTGAAGGCTGCAACGACTTCAACTTGCCGGCAAAGGAAAAAAACAACCACTTCATGCTCGACCACGATGATGCCTGCAAAACACGCTGAATTTTTGAAGCCTTCCAAACCCGTACTTCGCGGGGGTGCATACGAAAGATCTGCAAACTCAAAGCTCTACGCGCTCGAGCATCGCCACAAGCATGTTTTTGCACACGCAAGCTTTGCAGCTGCCGTGACGAGCGGAATTTCAAATCATCAAGTTGGCACGTCCCACTGCCCACTGAACAACTCCGTCGACGTCAACGTAGGCCGCATGCACAAATTTGTTCGCTGTCCTCATCAAGATGTTGTGTGTCCGATAATTTGCCAAAATGTCTCTCGGGGCTATGGAATCGATCTCAATACGTCGTTGTCCAATCTGTTCCGCATTCCCCCCGTGCAGGTTTTACGACTGAGGAATACTCCAGGGATTGCCACGTCGCGGACATTCGACGAAGGGGACATTGGGCATCCGAACAGTCGTTCAAAACCTACCTCGACATCGTGTCGGCCGCGCACGTGCAAGCAGCTTTCCATTTGCGAGGCGTGGGGCGAACCCAGGCCTACAGTGAGACGCATATTGCTGATATCTTTCCTTCTGGAATTTTCCGGTCCAGCAATGGCTGAGGGAGTGTTGGACTTTGACGGCTTCGAAATCCCAGCTGTCCCGACGCTCCAAGGTTTTCCACAGGCTATGCCCCTTCCTTCACATCGCGGCCGGCGTGCCCAACCAATTGTTCGTCATACCAGGGCACCAAGCTCAGACACATTTCGCAGCGACCATCCTCGGCGAGGCGTGTCACATCCTCTAATGAGGCTTCGTCGAACAGCTAACTCGCGTGTTGGCTTCCGTGGCTTTGGTCTCAGGCAGCAGCAGGGGTCTTGGATCATGGCGCTGAGCTGGCCACTACTTCTTCGGCGGTTATTGCCTTCACCACCGTCTCGGTGGACCTCGTGCGCACCGCATGGATTGGCGTGGATCTTTTGGACCTTTTGTGCCCGTTGTGGCAAGCCCTCAGTGTGGACATCACGGCCCAACATGATCAAGATCCAACGCCTTGTAACTAATGTCAGTGCCTCCTTGCCGGCTGCATCCCATCCCCTTGCCAGCGCTACGGTGGTTGATGTATCGGGGATGCATCCCTCCATGCGGCTTTGGTTGCATGCTCAAGTTTCCTCCGCGCATGTGATGCTACACTTTCGGTCCTTGCTGACTGTGTTGGCCACCTTACGGGGATGTCTCATGGTGGTGTTTCTTGCGGGCATGGGAGGTCTTCTCCTTCGAGCGCATTGCAGATTTCAATCAGTGTGGCAGTCATGGACTGTCATAGGCCCGAGGGGGTTCCGGGCCCCATGGTGGTCATTCATCAGCGCGCGTCAAACTCTCCGATTGGGCGCAAGCCTCTTCACATAGTGGGGGCTTGCGATATTAGCACCACCACACTATGCAGTAGTGCGTGTGCGTGCATGCGGCTGCAATGACAGTCACGCGGATCAACAATGCCTTGCCCATCTGTTGAAAGAGACTGGCACACAGATGCTTGTTCACTGATGTTGACAGATGTTGTCACCATGAGCCCCACGAATGTCTTTACGGATTATGACATGAAATCTCCTCACATTGGGACGGGAGCGGTACTGAGTGCCTACGTAGTGAGTTAGTCGCATAATGAGTTAGTGCTTGCACGATGGTTTATGTTGCTGCGGAGTTTCAGTGTGTGAGACAAGGGCGGGGCAGCAACTGCCTCGACAAGCCCTCTCGTGCAAGAGGTCGTTTTGCTGCAATGTAATGAGTGTGTGAATCTCAGCCTCGCATGAGATTATCATTTGAAGCGCAAGCCTCTTCACAGAGTGACACAGTGGGGCTTGCGATATTGGCACCGCCACACTATGCAGTAGTGTGTGTGACTGTGTGTGCGTGTATGCGGCTGCAATGACAGTCACTTGGATCAACCATGGCTTGCCCATCTGTTGAAAGAGACCGACACACAGATGCTTGTTCACTGATGTTGTCAGATGTTGTCACCATGAGCCCCACGAATGTCTTTACGGATTATGACATGAAAATCTCCTCACATAGGGACGGGTGCGGTACTGAGCGCCTACTTGGCGGCGACCTCCGAGCGGCAGGGCGCGGGCGGGCAGGACCCTAAAGGTGAGACTTCACGACTCTTGCTTGCTTGTGCCTAAATTTTGAACTTGCATAATCTCCAAAACGCTGCAAACAATTGTAATAATGTTTTCGAAAAAAAATAGACCGGAGTTGAATTTGCCGCAGGAAGCAGCGAAGGCCGGGCAGCGTGCATGCAAAACGGGAAGGGCAGCAACCCATGCGGCTCAATATGTGGTGCTGTCCGTTCTGTTAACTTGAGCGGGGCCTGGGGGTTCGGCTCGCGGATGCCCGCATCGTGCGCTGCAGCATACGGTGCGACAACGTGGGGCGGGGCTGTGCCGATGGCGTGATTGGCCCGCGGGCCCACACACAGGGCCAACAGCAGCCATGCACACTGTAGGTCGGGCATCTGGGGTAGCATGCGGTATATGCTTGCAATGAAGCGCTGCTCCTCTTGCATCCGCTCGTCGGCCCCGGCTCGGACGAACTGCATGCGCGCTGCCAACGGGCGCGCCGAGCACGACGGTGCCTCGCTCTGACAGCGGTTTATCCCTGCGTCACACGTCCTCCCCCAACTCACCGATCCCGGCGGCGGCGCTTCTTGGCCCAAACAGAGGACACGCGTCTTGCCAAGCTTGAGAGCAAAGCCACAGTGAGCAAAGACGTCGAGCACGCACTAACTATGCTGCTGCCCAAGCGAGACGTGTAAGGGCCTCGACGTCGCCCAGCAACTACTACTACGATTACTACACGACGACGACTTCTACTACCACTACTGCTGCTACGTCGACTACTACTACTACCACCACCCCGACTACTACTACTACTACCACTACTACTACTACTACTACTACTGCTACTACTATTACTACGACTACTACTCCTACTCCGACTCCGACTCCGACTCCGGCTCCGGCTCCTGCTCCTGCTCCTACACCTACTCCTACTCCTACTCCTACTCCTACTCCTACTCCTACTACTACTACTACTATCACGACGACGACTACTACTACCACCAAATACGACCTACTACCAAGTACCAACTACCAACTACCTACTACCTACTCCCTGTACTACTACTACTACTACGACTACTACTACGACTACTACTACGACTACTACTACGACTACTACTACTACTACTACTACTACTACTAGCCACCCCCCCCCCCCTTACAAACCACC